>PVIA01004569.1:0-135096 GCA_004024845.1 Tonatia bakeri
CTTCCTTCCTTCCTTCCTTCCTTCCTTCCTTCCTTCCTTCCTTCCTTCCCTCCTTTCTCTTGGCACTGTATTTATTATATAGAGTCAAGTTCAGTTGTGAGGAGCAGATAACTCAAAGTCACAGTGGCTTAAAACATATAGAAGTTTACTTTTCTCTGTTGTATAAATGCAGTAAGTCAAGGTGTGGTAGGACAGATGTGCCAGCATTTGGGCCCAGGCTCCTTCTATTCTATTGTTCTGTTTGAGGTGCCAGAGCTGCATCAGGGTCAAGCACCAAGTTGTACTTCTTGCCAACAGGAAGAAAACAATGGAAAAATAAAGGGGAAGTTCCCTTCCTTTGATACACCTTGCCAAAAGATGACACACAACTTTTGCTTGCATTGAATTGGTCAGAAATTAGTCATCTGACCATGCCTAAATGCATGAAAGGCTGGGAAATCATCTTCTACCCTTTCACCCTTTTTTTCCACCTCCTATGATTTTTGAGTGAGCTTTTTATAGGATTCCATTTTCTCTCCTTGCTTAACATATTGATTATATGTATATAATGTATATACATATTGATTATGTACACATTGATCATATGTATATATTATATGTATATAAACAATATGCTAAGGTAAATATATATTATATATTAATATTTATATATAAATTTATGTTTAATATTTATATATGTCATATATTTAAATATATATTATCTTTTTTAGTAGTTGCCCTAAAGTTTGCAGTATACATTTACAACTAACTCCAATTTGCTTTCAAATAGCACTGTACTAGTTCACAAGTAATACAAGTCCTTGTAAGTATAAAATAATTCTGATTTCTCTTTCCTGTTCCTTGTATTATTGCTATCATTTGTTTCATTTATATGGGCATGCATAATTATACACATATGCATATATTTATATACACATGAGATATATAAGCAAACATACATAATGAAATACATTGTTGGTGTCATTTTGGACAAATTGTTATCTGTTAGATAATTAAGAATAAGAAACAAAGCTTTTCATTTTACCTTTACATATTTCTTTTTCAGTAGTCTTCCTTTATGTAAACATGAGTTTCTGGCTTATATTATTTTTCTTCTTTCTAAAAAGCTTCTTTTAATATTTCTTGCAAAGCAGCTCTACTGATAACGGATTTCCTCAATGTTTGTTCTCCTTCGCTTTTGAAGAGAAATTTCACAGAATTCTAGATTGTTGGGTTATATTTTTTCCTCTCAGCACTTTAAAAATTCACTTTCTCCCTGTCTGCATGCCTTCTGAGGAGAAGTGGGATATTAATTCCCGTCTTTGTTCTTCCGCAGGTAAAGCGCTCTTTTCTTCTAGCTTTTTTTTTTAGGATTATTTTCTCTTTGATTTTCTGTACCTTGAATTGATGTGTCTAGATATAATTTTTTGACACTTTTATCCTGCTTGACATTCTCTAAGCTTCTTGGGTCTGTGGCTTGGTGTTTGGCATTAATTTGTGGATATTCTCAGTCACTATTCTTTCAAAGATTTCCTCTGTTCCTTTCCATGCTTCTCCTCCTCTGGTCTTCCCATTCCCCACATTACACCTCTTGTAGCTGTCCTGCACCAAGTCCCTGGATTCACAGTCCCTGTTTTCTGGTCTTTGTTCTCTTTGCTATTCTATTGATGTGTCTTCTAGCACAGAGATTCTTTCCTCAGCTTTCTCCAGTCCACTAATTAGCCCGTCAAAAGTATTCATCATTTTGGTTAGTGTTTTTTTATCTCTAGCATTTCTTCTGTTCTTTCTCAGACTTTCCATCTCTCTGCTTACATTGTCCATCTGTTCTTGCATGCTGCCTACTTTACTCATGAAAGCCCTGAGCATATTAATCATGGTTACTTTAAATTCCCAGCCTAATAATTTCAACTCCCTGTCATGTCTGGTTCTGATGTTTGCCCTGTCTCTTCTCATTGTGTTTTTTGCCTTTTGGTATGCTTTGTATATTTTCCTTGATAGCCAGATGCAATGTACTGGTAAAAGGAGCAGCTGTAATTGGCCTTTAGTAGGTGGTCAAGGATCAGGCAAGGGAAAGTGCCCCATGGCTCTGTGACTGGGTGTCTGTCATTTGTGAGCCTGTGTCTCCAAACTGTGGTCGTCACAAGTGTTTCCCCATGTTTTCTTCCCCGTTACATGAGACAGGATGATGTCTGTGGGCTGGAGTTGGGGATTTCCCTTCCCCCAGACCAGCTGGGCTCTTGTCAGCTAGTTTCTCCTGGGTTCAGGCCTTGTTAAGAGGAACAAGGTGCTTGGGAGTATTTCTCCTCTCCATGCCAGAAGCACAAGGGGATTTTTCTTTGATGTTCACTATGGGACCCCAGCCAGCTCCCAGAGGTAAATGCACAGTATTGTGGGGTCCCTATGCACAGTATTGTGGTTGACCCCCTATGACTGGGTTAACCTGGAGTTTTTCAGACTTGCCCACACTGAGCCTCCAGCAACTGGACAATTCCTGTCCAGGTTTTTCTTCCCTGGCCCTGGTTCCCTCAGGCCAGGGCAGCTCGGAGTCTCCCTGTAGGTAAATAGGCAGTGACACTGTATTCATGGCCTGTCTCTCCAATCTTGCGGGCAGTGGTTTGTCTTTTGTCCTCTCCTCTTTCACAGATCTAGGTAGAGTTGTTTAATTTTCAGCCTGTTATTCGCTGTGAGAATGGAGTGGCAACCTCCAAGTTTCTTGTATATGACATCAAAAACTGGAAGTCAGAAATACATTCTTTATTATAAGAAACCATGTACCTGGCTAAAATTGTAATTTTTATTAACATTGAAGATGCAGAGAAGAGGTATTGAGAGAGCCAATAGTTACCTCCACATAGTTAACTTTGACATTTATATTTTTGTCTTTTAAAAACATTAAAAAATATTTTATTTATTGATTTTAGACAGAGGGAAGGGGAGGGAGAGAAACATCAATGTGTGTTTGCATCTCTCATGCCTCTTACTGGGGACTTGACCTGGCCCACAATCCAGGCATGTGCCCTGACTGGGAATCCGACCAGTGACTCTGGTTCACAGGCTGGCGCTCAATCCATTGAGCCACACCAGTCAGGGATTATCCTTTCTTTTTTATAATGAGTTATATTAAGTTTCTTGATATTGAAAATTGACATAAAAGCTATTTAGTCACATTGTATTATTTTAATATGTATCCCCAGAAATATATAATACAAAATTTGACCCAAGAAGAAATAGAAAGCATGAATTTACTATCATGAAAGGAACTATTACAACACTTGATAAAGGTCCTCCATTAAAGGATATCACCACCACTTGGTCTTAAGAGTTAGTTCCACCTATGTTTCAAAAAGAAAAGCAAATGATTCAAGTGTCATTTAAATCACTTCAGATCATATAAAAGGAAATATTTCCAAATTACTTTAATGGCCATAATAAAGCTGTTGGTTTGGGAACCAAAGGATGCTCCCACTTGGAATTTGTCAGGTTTAGTCTATCATGATTTTCAAAAAACTAGGTCTCCTAAATGCTGGTGGACTAATTTAAGCCATAGCTACTAATGTAGGTTTATAGCTTCTATAAAATCTTTGGAAAAGTAGATCCTATTTCTCAACTTTTTATGATATTGCTTAACTGCTCTTAACCTCAATTTCTTCATTTATAAAATTGGAACAATATTAGTATTCTTGGGGCAATTAAGTTAGATAATGTATCTTATTATTTGTTACGAGTTTGGTGTATAAATTATCTGTTATGAATTATGTATGTGATGAGTGCTCAATATTCTCAGGAATGATATTTTCCATTTCCTGTTACTAAAGAAGCAGAGTTTGTAATGCAGAGGGCCTATCCTATTAATCTAGCTAAAACAATTTGCCAGTAGAATTATTTTATAACTTAGTTTTGAGTTTCTTTATTTTTCTGGCTTTAGGAACAACACCACCAACAAAAATGAGCAAATGGAGGTAGCTATTTTTTAAATCATTTTTACTTCAAGTAAGAATTTCTCACCTTTTCACCAAAATTATAGGTAGCTTTTAAGAATGCATGAAATACAATATAATAGCATACAGTAGATATAGAAGCTTTTCAAATAAAAAAAGAAAGGAATATTGAAAGGATTAATTATATTAAATTATCTAAATAGAAAGCCTACCTACTATGGAGGTCTATGTGCTTGTTGTGGGTGGGCCAGGAACTTAGCTATAAAGTTTCTTGCAGTCCATGCTGCAAGATACTAACTAAGCTCCCATGCATTTTAAACTGAATTTTTGCTTAGTGTCCTATTTTTTAAAAAAGGTCTTTGTGTGTCTTAATAATCAGACTCCTCTTTTAAAGGTGTTTAAAAATTATATTGATGTCTGGTGGGATTTCAAAAACCTTATAAATTCTGTATATGGTGGACACCAATCTAAATATTGATTCTTTAAAAAAATCTGAGGAGAATTAGTGGCATTTTCCAAAACTACACACATAGATGACTCAGATGACTTGGGTTTAGAGGGTCATTTTATTAGGGGCCATTTTCCTGGAGGTGGAGAGGAGAACTATATGATTTAATTAGAAAAAATAGGCTAATGAGATTTAGAAATATAACACTTCGAATGGTAACTAATAGAAACCGCATATTTTAAATCAAGAAAAATAGGTTACAGAAGGCTTTATTGTAAACTTCTCTTTGTTTACTGCCAACATTGATAAGTTTCTGAGGCCACAATTAAAGTGAATATTTTTTACTCCATCTCAGCTTCACTAAAACCACCCGTCTGGAAACAACGAGAACGCTTTCATTTTAAGGGTTGGCCTGGCTATGACAAATCAAGAGACTCTCAACAGACTGCCTTTGGGTCTTCAGTGAATTATGTTCTGACGGCCTGAGGGAGCTTTCGGCACTCTCACCACTTCACATTAGAGTCAAGCAGGCTTCAGGTGCAATTTCCCTACTACTGTCCTGTCAGTGTGAGAACGCAGCAAGGGGCCTTGACTGCTTTCAGCTTTCGTTCAACTACCATTAGCCTTGATGACAGGAACGGAATACGAGTATGGAGTGAGTTATGGGAACGTAATGTAAGGTCCAGCTACTAATATAGCTGCCAAAATTTCATTTTAGAACCATTGCAAGAATGGGTAAGGAAGAAATAAGATCCACACTCACATTTTAAAGATTGTTTCCAGTCCACTTGCTAATGTCCATAGGCTAATGTTGTTTAAGAACAGAAGTTGGCAATTTTTTTCTGTAAAAGGCCCATATAGTCAATCTTTTAGGCTTTACGGCAACACTGTTCCTGTGCAACTACTCAGCTCTACCGCTGTATGGGATGAAAGCCACTACAGGCAATACCTGAACAAACGCGCATAGCCGTGTTCCAACAGAATTTCATTACCAACTCAGCAGATCAGACTTAACCTGCCAGCAGTATTTTGCACACCCTTATTTAAAAAATAAAAAACAAAACACTGAGACTATATCCTCTAGTTACAAGACTGATTTGTAGGTTTTTTTTAAAGATTTTATTTATTTATTTTTAGATAGAGGGGAAAGGAGAGAGAAAGAGAGGGAGAGAAACATCAACGTGTGGTTGATTCTCCCACTGGGGCCCTGGCCTGCAACCCAGGCATATGCCCTGACTGGGAATCGAACCGGTGACCCTTTGGTTTGCAGGGCAGTGCTCAATCTACTGAGCTATGCCAGTCAGCAATGACCTGTATGTTTTTAATGATCAAATTGTATTGTCATTCAAAACTGCTAGGTTGACTTGTATAGTTATTCGTCGTCAAAATATTACATTTTTTATAATGCTGGCTAATGGCTCTAAATTCTCTAGACTCCATGCACCAGTAAGCTTACCATTTAATGATATCTCAAATGCATAGCAAACCATATGATTTTATAAGAGAGAAATTATACAAAAAATGTTAAAAACTAGAGAAAAGTAATTCTTCATATTTAGTGACTTAAAGACATATACCTTCTTCTAAAGCAATCTAAGGATTATTTTTTGCACCAAACTCATTTTCACTTCAGTTTCCTGGAAAAATGAAAGTAGTTAAACATAATTACAGAATCCAGATACAGCTGAATTGGCGCTGAATGATAGGTGCTTCCTCTTTAACTGCTGAGGGTAGAATATTTTATGAAGCTTGTAACCAACATTGGCTGTTGCTATGATTTCCAGTGTGACATAATTGTGGTAGGGAGAGAACAGCTTGTAGGGAGACACATGTGAGGTCTTATAGCATTTTTATTCCAGTGGCTCGTTTGCTGGCTCCATGATTTTTCCAGTTAGGGTGACAAACAGTCTCAGGGATGTGCTGAATGGTTCACTATAGGGAGACACAAGGATACTGAAGAAAAAGACCCATAAACGAATTATTAAAAACTCAAAAAAAGTGAAGACACAGAAAAGCTTTCAAATAATAAAGACACATGCTGATGGGTACATCTGACAGTGTATAAAAATCATGCCTTATTAATTTACTTATGGTATACGTAACAAAGTAGGCTTTGCCTCACTGTGCAGCATTTCAAATGCCTCTCTCCCCTCTGTAAACATCCCAGTGTCTTATTGACAAAAGCACCAGAATGATATCTCCAAAAAGCTTTTTCTATTCTCCATAATTTTTTGAGATAGATGTGGAATATTTTATGGTCAGATCCAATTAATCTGCTACGGTTTAGCTTCGTGGGGCTCAAATGCCTATTGTACTCGGCTGTTATACCTCTAAATGGCCCAGAGCTCTTCAAAATTTAAACAGTAAGAGAAGATTTGGGATGTACACCAGGGAAACATCATGTTCTCTAATATATTATTGCATTTGAAATGGAAATAATTAATGGAAATGATTATTCATGAAGCCATTTTTCTTCTAGATACTTGAATTACATTTTCAATTGCCTTAAATGTATGGCTCTGCTTCAAGTTCCACCATTTTTTTTTCATGTTCTGTGTTAAAGCCTGACTTTTCATGACATTTATACCTTTTGGATATTTATAAACTGCTACCATACTCTCAATTCCTTGCCTTTAAACTTGATTCATATTTTCTCGGGTGCATGGATATTATACAATAAAATAGAAGCAATTAAATGACAAAGTGCCAGCCTCCTTTTGCGTTGATAGGTTCTAAAATCCTTTATCTCATTCCAACAAGAGAGCTTTTAACTCTCTACCAATTTCTAACCATTAACTCATCTTTAGTTCTTTATCCCTTCAAATACTGATGATCCATGTACTTTCAGGCAGCTTGGCAGGTTTACAATATGTAAACACCGGGAGAGTCAGACTCCATGCCAGGAGTTGTAAACTGTAGATGCACAGTGATTATTTTCAGAAATGGATGCAGGGAATGTCCACAGATGTTCAGAGTGTAGCCTCTTTGAAAATGTATTTGAGTTATGGTGGAAATAAACAAATATCATTGCAACTAAGCAATTAAGACATATTTCTGTTAGTTATAATAATGCCACACTGTGTTCCCCAAGTTGTGTGTTTTAAGTGTGTTATTAACTTCAAGACCCGACGTTGGCCAAGACAGGGAATAGAAATCAATGCTGCCAAGTGAACAAAAATATCATCGATATGATGATTCATATACCAAAAATAATGCTTATTCTACATTTCCAAAAACATGGAGACAATAGCTATTGCTATAAAAAAATCTACCTACAATAAATAATGTATCCTCTGCATTTTTCCTTAAAGTATAAATATGAATTAAGTAGTTCTGGGATTATAAGTATTAACTAAATTAAATTACATAAGCAAATGCAAAATATACTCATTACTTCACCTACAAAATATTTTCATCAGCTAACCATCCACACAAGGACTGAAGTTAGGTTCTTGAGCTTTGCTATATTACAGACAAATGCAATTCAGTTGTGTTGTGCTCAGGGGATATCATGTAGTCAAATTCTTAAAATGAAGGATGAGTAGTGTCCAGCTCTCCGGCCTCCAAATACGTTAGATTCTGTTACTTCTATTTTGAAATGGCAGTTCTTAAGAGGTCGCTGTGATGCTGAGGTAGCTAAACTCATTTATTAGTTTTAGGAATATTTTTTGTGTATCCCATTGGGTTTTTAATGGCAAATTTGGCCTTTACCATGAAGCATATTCACATGGAAAAAGAAGACTATTTTCAATTCTCTTTTTATCTTGTACTTTTGAGAATGGCATGTTTGCAATGGACATGGCTACTAAAAATATAATTTAGAAATGAACATTTTTTAGGTTGACAAATGACAGCATTCTGTTTAAATGGCATTTAGTTGCATGATCTTCTGAAAATGAGCAGAAGTCCTGAGTCCATATTAGTGGAAAGTAAAGTCTGTGGTCAACAGACATGTAGAAACGCTATGTCCTAACATATTTGTATATAATAGTATTTAGTATTAGAGAATTTTTTAAACTAAATTTGTATTTATTTCCAATTTTATCATGTTACAAAATGTTAGAATTTCTCTAAGGTATGACAGGTCCGTTTGCCTCCACTGCAGTACCAAGGGCAATGCTCTGTGCCCAGCCGTTCAGACACAGGAGGTGTTGTCTTACCTTTTCCATAGAGACAAGGAAGTGAAAATTTATATGTACTATTTATATAATTATAAAATCTGTAATTTGTATATATTTTATAAAATTACACATAATGTGTAATCACATGGTACATGTAATCTGTATAAAATCTCCCGACATAACAGCTGTCCCCAGAATTCTAAAAAAGAGAACTAGAAACATTACTTCAAGAGTTCTTTGAGTAGGTGGTTAGATCCCCAGAACCTTGGTATTGGCTGGCACCAGGGTTCAAGAAAAAAGACAGACAATAACTGTACCTGAGGGAGACCAGGACAAAATTTACTTTTTCAGAGAGGGAAAGAGGAGATGAGCAAACAGAGTAAAGGATGGAGAAAAGAAGCAAATCGATAAAGAAAACTGAGATTACATAATGGGAAAGGGCAATGCCAACCCCTGGTGGTGATGAAATCCAAGGGAATTTGGAGATGGATGACAGTTGCTACTTAATTTCAAGCTGATTTTGCAGCTGGAACGTAAACCCTTTCCTGCTCTCTCTCCCAGAAATCAGTTAACAGGTCACCATGCTTTCGAATTCCTGTTATGTTGGATTATTTATTTGTTTTGTAAGAATAAAGAAGATATATTTCAAGTTTGGGTTGGGACAGAAGTGTGAATGCAAAACTGTAGATCAAGAAGCCACAAAAAATTATCTCTATCTGTTCTCCCATGCTTTCTTGAATTTCTTGAGAATATGAGGAAGATTTTTTTTTTAATTTCCAAAATATGTGGATTTATTTGGAGTAAAATGTTAAGTCAAATGAACAGGGTGTCATGCAGCTGACATTTGGGTTACAGGAAAATCTCATATTATTGTCTATGAATATTTTGGTTTGTGTTTTGACAGTTCTTCTTTTGAAGAAGACAAGAAGACATCTAACAGACTTACTGAGGGTTGTTATTGTTCCTATTTGCAAACTATAAACATTAATCTGGTTTAAAAAATGCTGAATATCTTTTCCTCATGATGGATTTTTCATTTTTAAGTAACTATTCAGATTCTTTTATTTCATAAACACCGACTTATAATACATTTAGTCAATATAATATTCAATTGCAGTTACTCATACACGTAGTTTAAATGTGGAATGTTCTCTAGATACTTGTTCCATATCTTAATGGTACAAATCACTAAGCAGTTGCAATTTGTATTCTACAGAGATCTCTGAGTCTTCAGGTTATCCCAGCTATACTGTCTAGTGCAGAGACTTTCTAAGACATATACTGACTCTCCTCACCTCACTCCCTTACACTGAGTTTGTACAAAATGCTTACCAACGGACAAGAAAACCTGAGTCCCCCCAACAAGTTGGTGATGTGGGTTTCCCCTAAAGATGTAGTTAACATCCTCAACCTGAGCATTTCCGTTTTAAAAGATAACAATCTTTAAGTCCCTGATCACTCACAAAATACCTGGGTTACATACAGTGCATTTATACAAAATACAAAATTATTGGTTAAATAATGACTCTTCTAATATCAATGTTTATTAACAAGTTTTAAATTGTCATCACTGCTGCATGTGCTCAATCTCTTTATCTTTGCCTTTAAGCTTGTTTAAAAGTAAATGAAGGAAAACAGAAGGACATGTAACAAAAATAACAAAACAGCCTTAGCCACAGGTAATTTCCTGAAATCAGTATGAGGAGGAATAAGCTATGAGAAAGAAAAACATTAGCAAATCAAATTAGCAGTAAAATTGCTAAATGCAATTGAAAAGAAAAAGAACATCTTTTCAAACTAAATATCCATTTCTGAGCCTGAGGCAATAAATAAATAAAAGGTGGGGAAATCTCAGCCTCAATAGTAGAAGAAAAAAATGGTTTTCTTTCCAGATTTACAATGTGATTGAGGAGCACTCATATTGTAATAAACATTAATTTAGTAGTTTAATAAAAGCAAAAAAATAAGTAAAGTTCACTTTCCTATTTTTAAAGAAATTATTTATTCATTTTTAGAAAGAGGGAAAAAGAGGGAGAGAAACACTGATCAGTTGCCTCTCGCACACACACCCCATCTGGGGACCTGGCCTGCAACCCAGGCATGTGCCCCGACGGGGAATCCAACCCCAAACTTTTGTTTTGGGGAAGGACGCCCAACCAATTGAGTCACACTGGTCAAGGGATAAAGTTTACTTTTTAAAATATATCACTACGCCCTTTATGCAAGAGAGTTGATAAATTATTTTGTATTCTGGGGTTCATTGAGTTTTAACTTTGAAAACTCTTTTTGGATAAATAAAGTTTAATAATTGAGAATCTTTTCATCTGACATATCAAAAGATCGAAAACAAACACACAAAATGTTTGATCATCTCAGCACAGCTGTTAAAAATCATTTTGGTAAAAGTCAGTTCCACTCCAGTTTTAAATCGTTTTTAAAAAATAGGCTGAAAATGCTTTATTTATGTGCAAAGTTATCACTTTATGTGCAGAAATAGCCTTTTAAAACATGTACAAGAATCCTTAATATCTTTTCTGGGTTATTTATGTAAATAATAATTTTACTATACAGTGAAATATTCCATATTTATGAGTGAGAAAATAAAATATTAAAATACTAGTTCTTTTAAAATTAATTTATAAATATGAAACAATTACATCAAAATTTTAAGAGAAGCTTCTTTTAAAACTAGGCAAAATAGTTTTGGATTTAACATAAAATAGTGAATTATGTAATTAGTTAAGAAAATTTTGAAAATGAGGTGGAATGGAGTTTCAACCCACCGAGCATTAAAACATGTAATGATGTTCTAAAAATATGAAGAACATGAACTGCCAACCAGATAAAAATTAAACATGTAATAAACAAGGCATTCCAAGTGAGTGAGAAGGAGAAGAGAGGTTTGATAAATAGTTCTGAAACAATTCCAGAGTGATAAAAGTTACATGCAAAAAAAATAATAATAAATTACATCATAAAAAATAATAAAAAGTTCAGTAAGCAAATTTGCCAGTTGTAAGAGAAAAACAAAAGTCTAAGCTCAAAACCAATGAAACAGATAGCTAAATTGAAAGACCTAAAATAAAATTTAAAAAGGAAACGAACTTCAAACAGCCGGGTAAGATATTTGGACAACAAACAACAAGCAAGAACTGAGAATTGACAAAACTGGAAATACACATGGCTAACATGTTAAGATCATGTTCTCCTTACTAATAATGAAAGAAGTAAAACAAAATTTAAAGAAAATAACACCTTTAATTCTTCAAAATAGTAGAAATTTTAAACAGTAAGAATAGCCAATACTACATACTTCATTATGTTTTCTGATGTCGTTTGTAAGTAAATCATTCAGTAAAATGATGTCCAGATTACTACAATGAAAATTAGTCTCATATAACATTCTCTCCCACTTAACTATTATTCAACAAACATTCATTAACAAGTAGGCAAACAAACAAACAAAAAAACCTGTAGTGTAGTTGCACTAAAATGCCAGCTTGTCTTTTTAACTGATCAGACCCCCAAATCTACAGAAAATTAACTAAAGCCAGTTCTAAGACAACCTTGTAGAAGCAGGACCTAGCACCCCGGGAGTCAACTGCAGACAAGCTAAACTCCTCTAAACCAGTGGTTTGGCCACAGGACTGTTCAGGAATCAAGCATGGGGCACTATTTTAAGGGTAAAGAGCATAGAACAGGCCTTGCTGGTTTCTTCGTGTAATCATGTACATGTGCATGGTGTCTCTAAAACATTTGCAACTAAATCACTTTTCCTGAGAACTCTTAATTTCACTAAGCAGTAAAAGTATGCTAATTTGTAAGTTGCCAACTTCACCAATAAAAGCTAATTTCTGATCATCATTCCCATAATATTTGTCAACTGAGACAGAAAAAAACAGAAGCACTTGTATTAGCCACTGAAGATGTAGGACTTCCTCATCAGAACTCCATCGGGTTTTCTTTGGACTTTTGCAGCACTATCAGCACTTGGGTTATTGCTTAACCTACGAAAGCCCACATTCTCTGTATAAGGTGAATTATAGACATTTAACACCCAGTGTGCTGTCTCTCCTTCCTTATGACCCCTTTGCAATGCATTCTGTGTCCCTGTCTTTGGAGATGATTAGAACTGCTACACTGTTCAGGTTATATTCAGCCTACATCCATCAACACGAATTCTGGCCAATTACTGCAAATGTCAAAATTCTTCATGCCAAAAGGAAATTCAGTTTGTATGGAGTGACCATCATTCCTCCTTTTAAAAATTTCTTGCATACTCTGTTGGGAAAGATCTCGAACTTATTTCAATAGCCTTACCTCATTGCTCTGGGAGCCAAACAAGGTCAACACGTAGGCTCTAGCAAGGCACTCCGCACTGTTTACGATACCACAGCTATTTGGTGGTGGTGTGGCACATCCCCTGTCCATCTCAAGCAGCCTGAGCCCTGCCAGAAGCCATGAGTGGGGAGAGGAAATAGTACTTCAAAGGTTTCAGTGCGGCTCATGAAAGATCAGGGAGACTGACCCAAGTCAAAAGGAAGATTGTGCATTTGGCAGTTATGTTTGGATATGATGACGAGATAATCCATGGAAACGCAGGATTAACTGAGAGAAAGTCTGGATTTAATAGCCCCAGAGCAGGCTAAAAATACATGCAAAAGAGAACTAAAAATCCCTAGGGGGAAAGCACTTGCTATCTCACACCCATCACAGAAGAAGAAAAGGGGCCCCAAACAAATAGTACCTCTGGGGATTCAAGGAGTTGACCGTAGATGACAATATCAGTAAATATCCAAAAAACAAAATGAGGAAATGAGGGCAGGAAATAGAATAAGCAAAAGACATGATCAAGAAGGTGGTGAAGAACTGAAGGCACTGCTGAAGACTGGGGACAATGGACTTAAACAGAGGCTCCTGAAGGGTTTAAAAGGAAACCATTGTTCCAGGAAACTGGAAACTGGAAACCGGCAGGGAACTGACATCAAGCTTCAAGCCATTGCAAAGAACGAGAGGGCAACATCGAATATGGGTTCAAAGGACAATCCAACACCCAAAATCCACTGCACACGCAAATTGGGACTAACTTCATTTACACCCAGATGAGAAGCCCCTTGCAATTCCTAGTTCAGAAATCTTGGACTCCAGTCGCTAGTATCTGGCTGCAGAGAGTAGGGAAGCTATTATGAGATTTTGTGTTTATACCCACCCTTTTCCAAAAACAGTATAAGGTGTCTTACAAAAATAAAATAGAAACAGTGCAACATGACAATAAAAATGAGAAGAAAGTGAAATAATTCAGGCAAAAAAGAAAATAAGGTAGAGTTTATAAAACAATGCCAAGAATGAATAACACAAATAAATCTTTACAATAAAATCTGATGAGAATGGTCTCCAGCTTTTTAGTATGAAGTAGCATTTTTACCATTAGAAATTTTTATACCCTTAAACTATGATCTATCCTTCTACAGCCATGATAAAAATTATTATTGTGTGAGGATCCACTGATGACTGGAGAGCATTACGCTAAGTGAAATAAGCCAGGTGGTGAAGGACAAATACCATATGATCTTACCTATAAGTGCCACCTAAGCTAAATGAACAAGTGAGCAAAATACAACCAGAGACACTGAAATAAAGAATAAACTGACAGTAACGAGAGGGGAATGGGGAAGTGGATAACAGGAAAGAAGGGGAAGAGATGTCAAGGAACATGTATAAAGGACCAATGGACAAAGCCCAAGGCAGGTAGGTGAGAGGTGGGAGGTGGGCGTGGGTCAGGTGGGGAAAAGTAGTGGCAGGAAATAGGAGAAAATTGTACTTGAACAACAATAAAAAGCATAAAAAAAGGAAAAAACAAACAAAAAAGGATCCATTGATGAATGATGTAAGCATAAACTACAATGAATTCAGCTAAGTGAAATTGTATTTTGTGAGTCAGAAGTATATTCACATGAGAAGTTGTAATACATACAAGGTCTTTCCAGAAGGTATCCAGCCATGTAATATGAAATGTAGAGATATTTACTGAAGAAGATACAAGATACAGGAAACATTGTACATAAGACAATGATGCCTCAGACCCCTTCAAAGTAGGCACCTTGGGACCTCACACAGTTCTGCCAACCACCATCAGTGGCTCCATCATATTTTCCTGAATCTCATCCACGATCTGAAATCTCTTCTCTTTCAAAGGTGATTTCAGTTTTGGGGAAAGCCAGAAATTTCAGGGTGTCAAATCAAGGCTGTTAGGGTTGCTGAGTCACCTCGGTGATTTCATGTTTTGCCAAAACTCTCTGCATGAGGCATGATGCATGAGCAGGCGAGTTGTTGTGATGAAGCTGCCAGTCACCCAGTCACAAGTTGCCTAGAGCTGCGGCCTTCTGACTCATCTGACCAGCTTCCATGGAGCAATGTTGAAGCTTAACCCAAAATTTGAGGCAGATTCATTGCTCTACTCAGTCATTTAGAATGTACCGGCCACACAGCACACATGCTCATCCAACAGCGTCTATTGCCCCCACTGACCAGTATGGTGAAGTCGTCATTGTTCAGTTAATTGTTCATGCACATTCCAGTCTACTCTCTTTAGCTGTCAGGTTACACTGATGTCAGGCAAACCATTCTCGTTATATTAACAATGGTTGGACTTTTTCCGGACAGACTTCATAAATGTATTAGATCTTAATCTGATGAAAATATTTGATATCTGTATCAGCTCATGGGCCCTTTTAAATTCTAATGTCCTGGTTTAGCAAATCTATTTATTTTCTAAAGACCTTCACATTCCATATCTTCCCAAATACAATGGAGGATTTAAAGGAAATATAATGGGTAATAAAATATGGCCATTAAGGCCTATAAGAATTATCAACAAAAGGATTTTTCCTTGGGGTCTGAGGAAAAGGCTCTCTATAGTCCCCAATTATCTGTCCTCCATTCTTTCTTCACAAATAGCCTCTCCTAACTCCCCAAATATTAGCAGGTACACAGTTCTACCCGTCTACCCTTAGGTGCTGTCATGTGACTAAGTTTTAGTCAATGAGATAGTTGCACATAGAGATGGCAGGAGCAATCTCCACCAAGGAAGGGCGAGTTGCCTCCACTTTTCTCCTTCCTCCTGGGTGGAACGAAGACAAGGCTAACAAGCACCGCACCCCAGCGCTAGCAGAGAAAACAGCCTGAAATAGACTGCAGCCTTGACGAATCTGGGGAAGTTGTGTAGTAGTAGGACTCTAACTGCTTACTGGACTTGGTTTGGAGAAGAAAACAAAACTTATTTTAAGCCACTACTAATTTTATTTTGCTGTCACATGCTCTCAAGTCTAATTCTAATTAATATATTGTCTCTACCTGTCAATAATTTTCAATTCTAAAATTGGCCCATATTTACTCCTAGAAAAATCACATGATCTGAATGAACTATTTCTTATCTCTTATAAATTTGTAGCTTATTTCCTGACCTTGTGCCTAGTTCTTTCTGTTCTTTCCTTCTCACCTCAGGCATTTACTCTGATATGGGCTTGCTGGTCTCTGCCATGACTATGCTTGATGGAGCCGGGGCCAAGAGCGTTCTAGATCTGTGTAATTGATGTACTAGGGTTTCCTTTTAGGTAACTCCGGGTTAATTCTTTAGTACTTCCCCCCAGATCTTTCAGTTTCTTGGTTTTCATCTTTGTTTTGCTCAAACATATCTTTAAGTAACACTGTAAAAAAAAACTACAAAACTTCATGAGCTTAGAATCCAAGTCCAAAAGTAACCTTCTTAGAAAACTTTTGGAAAGTCCAAAAATAGCTATATTTTTTGTCATACTTGATTGCGATGATGACTAAGCCTAGAATTTTTCCTCGGAACTTTAAAGGCAACGTTTTTGATTGCTTCTGGGGTCCAGTTTTATTGGTTAGATGTCTGATAGCAGTCTGATTCATTTTCATGAATCATAGATATGACATGTCCTCTGCATCTCAACTGTGAACTTTAAGTTTTGTTTTTTTTTTTTACTTCCTTGTGTTTTGAAACTTCAGATATGGATATTTTATCATCCTGGGAATTCAGTGGAGCTTTATAATTTAATTTAAAGGATTCTTGTACTTTAATATTGGAAGATTTCTTTCAACTTTTTTATTGTTTACTTCCTTCCTCATTTTCCTCTGTTCTTTTTGTTTGTTTGTTTGTTTGTTTGTTTTTATTTTTTCCAGAAACCCTATTAGGTCAATGTCAGGCTTTCTGGATTGATCCTTCATGTTTCTCATTTTTTCTTTTTTGGTGGGGAAAGGAAGGTGTATTTCTTTATCTTTTTCTGATTTTCTTAATTTCATCTTCATAATTTATACTACATTTTTCAATCATATCTTCTATATAAAAGAACTTATTTTTCTCCATTATTCCTTTTTTATAGTTTCCTTTCAAATTTTCTTGAGGATGGTAATTAACTATTTTGTAGTTCTCTTTTTTCTTAATTATCTGTGTTTCTTCTGAAATTAATATTCTTATTTGAGATGTTCTTTTATGCTTCTGGTTTTCGTCATAGTTTTAATAATCTTTGGATAAACTTTTATAAAAAAGAACAGTGAATTAGGTTGATCTTCTAAGTTTAAAAGTGATGAGTTTCCTAGGGAGTGGTTTATATATTTTGATTTTATGGCTGTAGGTCTCCCACACAAACACGATGCCTGACGCAGACCTCAATGCATGCGGACAGAACCCGCAGGCTTCACGTTTGGGTGGGAAATGAAGGACAAAGCATTTAGTCTGGGGTGGGAACAGAGCCTCCAAATGCCACAATGCAGAGCAATTTATCTAAAAGACCTAATTTTACACCATCAGTGCATCTGATTTCTTTTGAGACTTTAGGATTGCTTTGCTGTTACTGTTTTGTCTTTGTTCTTGTCTGCAGGTTATACCTCGAATATATCAGGCTGCCTAGAAATGCCGGGGTCCCACCTGTCTCGGGATGGGGAAAGGCAGGGATGACGGGGTATTGAAATCCTTCTCTGCGTTCAATGGTCAGCCTTCCGATTAATGTCATAATCTGGCTTCCCTTCCCCTTCATGTTTCCATGCTCCTGAGCTGGGATGATCTCTGGAGCTTCGCTCTGTGGCTCAGGCCACTCCCTGTTACTGCATTGCTGCCTGTATATTCTGAGCGGCCCTGACATACTTGTTTTCAATCTGTCCAACAGAGTTTTATCTTTTCCCCCCATCTTCTAGAATTTTATTAGACTTTTTTTCAAAAATATTTCTCCTCCTAATCTCACAATTTTATGAGCTATTTCCTTTATTAACATAATGGTATTTTAAGAGGGAAGGGATAGAAATGGCTGTGCTAAGTTTACCATTTTAAATCAAGAGTTATTCTTTAATTTAAGTAAAAATGCATCTTAGATGCTGTGGTTAAAATCTATCAGAATGATTCGATTACAATAATACCTATATATACCTTTATTAATGATATGACTTCCAGTTTCTCTTTTGACATTAGCACAGTGAAATAACTGCTGCTACCTTACATCCTTTGGAAATTGGCACCAAAAAGGAGGATAATCAGTAAAAGCTTATTTTAAATAAGATTTAATGCAACTAATTAGGTAGAAGTTTTTTTCCTGAATTTATTCTCTTGCTTCTAGAAGAGAAAAAAACCTAGACACATTTTAACTACACTTTTAAAAACACTAAGGATGAAGTGACACCACCCAGTAAGAATAAAGTGCCGTCACAGTTACAGCTTCCAATTCAGTTTAGGATTGCTTTGTTGTTAATGTTTGGTCTTTATTCTTGCCTGCAAGAAACAAATATATGTATATACATACACCTATGATACCTAATAGCCAAAACGTACAAATCCATCCTGAGCTAAAAGAGCAATAATAGCACACGGCGAAACACAAAGAAACTGTCCCAGGACTGAGAGAAAATACTTCAAAACATCAGTCTGCAGATTGCACATCATATGTTACAGTTGAAGCCTATTTGGAGCTTTTCTAGTTATAAAAACCCATTGGGTTTTATAAACATGCTTTATACTGAAAGCCACTGGAGTAAACTATGTAATGACAGGATTGTCTTGATCTGAATGTAATTTCTTCACGTTGTTTAGAAGGAAAAGGTTACTGTAGAAGCCATTTTAGCTTGATGTCTGCTAAAATGTTATTGCCCTTAAAATAATTATGCTTGCAGTTTTTAGAGTGATTTATCAAGACGTTTCTTAGTGTAATTGTACTCTGCACAAAAGAAACAAATGCAGAAACACAAAAACATTTATTTTGGTTTCCCATGTAATTTCAATGCATACACACACCAAACTCTGCAGATGTGTTATGTGTTACTGTTTAATATAGCTTCACTGTCTATTTTAGGATCCCTCCACCCCCAAACTGAACGTGACTCATTTACTTTGGGCAGCGACTCATTTGTATTCACTGATCTGGCTGCACAGGAGAAAACAGCCCTCTTCACAGGATGAGTAAAAGATTACATCCCCCCTTCTACCCCAGCACACTGCATGTCTCCTAGATGTTGTTGTCTGTCCCTGCAAGAAAAAGAAGAGAGGTGGAATCTTATGAATGACCCTTTTCCACTTGAATTAATCAAAGGAGAAACTTTTTCTTCCTGGGAGCATTAAAAAAGGAAGCTCAAACTGACTTTATCATGACTCCCAACAGAAAATCTCTCATGCTCTCTCCTTCTCTCTCTCTCTCTCTCAGATATAATTCACATACCGTAATATTTATTGTACTAAGGTGTACAATTCAGTGATTTTTTTAGTCATCTTACAGAGTTGTGACTCACCACAGTTTAACTACAGAACATTTTCCTCACCCCTAAAAGTGACCCTCATGCCCATTAGCAGTCCCCTCCTAGTGCCTTCCTCTCTGTGCTGCCCAGTCGCCAACTCCACCCCTGGCAACCACTGATCTACCATCTGTCTCTACACACTCATCCACTTGCCTATTCTGGACATTTCATCTCAGTGGAAATATACACTGTTTGGTCTTTTTTGAATGAGTTATTTCACTGAACATTTGCAAAGTTCATCCTTGGTACGTAGCAGGTATCAATACCGCATTCCCTTTCATTTCCAAAGAATATTTCAGTGTGTGTGTGTGTGTGTGTGTGTGTGTGCGCGTGCGTACCATATATCCCTTATTCATTCATCAGTTGATAGACATTCAGGTTGTTTTTACCTTGTGGTTAATGACTAAGGCTGCTTTATTCATGTAAAAATTTTTGTGTGAACATATGTTCTTTTGTGTATATACTTAGGACTGGACTTGCTGGGCCATGTGGTAATTCTGTTGAATTTTTTAGGACCCTCTTTAACACATAATATTTTTATTTTACTATTCCAACTGAATGGAATAATTTTCTTTTTGTAGAAATACTAGCAAAGAGGAAACAATTCCAAGTATAAAAAGTATCATTAAGACAGACTTTTGTAAAGGATGCTGTTTACTTGATTTTTCTCCAATATGGACACCAAAGTCACGATCAGATTATGCATTTAGGGTCAATTATCTTCAAGTATCTGTAAGTAATAATACCAAAGAGACTTCTTTGTTTTCAGGGTTATTTGTTTGTTTGTTTGTTTATAGAGAGAAAAAGGAGGGGAGAAGGATAGAAATAGTGAGTGAGAGATACGCCCCCAACTGGCGACCTGGCCCACAACCCAGGCACGTGCCCTGACTGAGAATTAAACCAGCAAACTTTAGGTTCACAGCCCGGCACTCAGTCCACTGAGCCACACCAGCCAGAGCCCAACAATAGATCTTTATTATAAGTCTTGATAAGGACAAAATAGAATCAGTTGAAAAATGTTTAAATCTTTCCTGAGAACCTAAATGTATTTCTTTGAAATGTATAAGATTGTATTTTATCATTTACATATGTTTTTCATCACAAAGTATAAGAAATATACAATGGTTTTTATTGCCAACTTTCAGTTCTTCCTCACATGGAACAGATAATATTTATTCTAGAATAACTATGAGATTAGTCTGTGTTCTGTCTAGATTTTTTTTCCTTCTAGATTCTATGGGTAATTCTCAGTATTTTATGTCTTTCCTGCCCTAAGCCATTTTTCACTGACACATAACATTTTATCGGAGGTCTTATTCTCAGTGTCTGCTTTTTCAATTGCTTGGATATCACTTTAAGATCACTCAGTTTTCCAATGAGGCCTACAACATTCTTGCTAACACAAGGAAGTCTGCTCACAGTCTGACATGGCTCTGAGTGTCTGTAAATCCCACTTCACTGAGCATTCTTCTTTCAGTGGGTCTCAGTCTTGGCCATCCTGTGATAAAATGTTGTAGCCTTTAAGTGAGAAGAATGACCTATGGAACATGATCCCAGCAGAAAACCTACCCTCTACTGTATCAGAAAACAGGTGCCAAGAGCTTCCTGTGTAACATCATTAAATGCCCGCCCTGGCGATGAAAGCTTAGGAGTTTCTAATTGATTGTTTTGTACTGAGTTTCCCTTCCTTGGACAGACAGGGAAAATACTATCTTTTCTAGATAATCAAAATGTATAGTTCTTTATACAACCAGTGCACAGGGGAAGAAAAGAAAACAAAACATTTAAATGCTTTTAGAACCAAATACTGTTCTAAGCTTTAAAATGTTTTCTCCACCTTCCTTTTCCTTTTACAGTCAATGCCTATGTGGCTTTTCTTTTCCTTTTGTGAGGCATCTATGTTCTTTGCTTGAGGACAGTGTCTCTAACAGTAAAGGAAAAGAAATGTGTCTCCTGCCCTGAAAGGGTCCTAGCTGAGGGTGAAAGGGATGGAGTGATTTTCCCTCCCTGCTAGAAAAAGAAGACTATTGCCGCATATATTTGCATTGTTTAATATACATTACTGCTATAAAATGCAAGGACAATTTGTAAGCTTCCTATGAATTATGGTATTGTTGCTTTGTTGCACAGTGTTGTTAATGAAACAATATGGATGGGCTTTACAAAATATCACTTTCTTGTACTTTACTTTTTGTGGGCTTTTGGCCCCACTATCAAACCAAAGATAAAAGAGTTATTTACTTTAGTGACATCTACAGGCCCTTCTAGAGAAAAACATTCTCAACTCTCCTTTGTAACTGAATTGACCCAATCAGGAGCCTCCCAGTGGTTTCAGGCTGATGGTTGGTGGTCTTCAGGGTAGTACTTAGTATACAGAAGACAGACCTTATCTCAGGTTCAGCTGAGTCTTAAACACATCCATTTGTCTCCAAAACTTGTCTTCATCAAATGCGTGGTCATCTTGATTTCTCCCACTCTGTCCCATCCGTATTTGTTTAATGAAAACATAGTGCTACTGTCCAGTCTTGATACTGAATTAAAACACTGTATCTCTGATTGCCTTGCTCCTGTTATATAAATTGTCCTCTTTACAGGATCCGACGGGATAAGAGGATACTAATGAAATCTCACACATGTACTCTGCTGTCCTCACACTTCCTGAGCTGTAGAAATGTAGAAAAGGCCCTGTCTGTGTCTGTGCTGTAAGATACTGAGTAGAAAGGGTGAAAACTTCTTGGGAGAGGCCTCAATTGCCAGAGTTGGGAGACAACAGAAGATCACAGGGTTGAGTAACCTTGAAATAGCTTCAACCAGACAACCTGTCACTTGCCAGCAACTGAGTGACCCCAGTGTAGGAAAAGCTGTGGAGTGGTAGGTACCACTACAGCAGGCAAAGAGAGCAAGAGGGCTTAGCCCGAGAGCACATTTCCTGGAGCAAGAGACTGGGAGAGGGGGAGGGAGTCAGTGATAAGGTAGGGGGCAGGGTGCCGATGATTGAAATAAAATCCCCCACAATGCTGCCCTATTAAAGAAAGAGCCAGCTTTAGGAGTCTGCCACATCAGACAGACTTGACGGTTGGGATAGATCTCTAAACAGCACCAGCAAGTATGTACAACTCTCTTTTCATTCCTTTTTGTCTTACTCCACTGTGCCAGCCAACCCTGAAAACTCCAGAGACAACGGATGGCAAGTCAGGAAGATATGAAGCAAGAAAAAGAGGAGCCCTGGTACGTGTGGCTCAGTTGGGTGGGGAGTCATCCCCTAACCAAAAAATTGTGGGTTTGATTCCTTGTGAAGGCAATACCTAGGTTGTGGGTTCAATCCCTGGTTCAGGGTGTACAATCCCCAGTCCAGCACATATGGGAGACAACTAATCCATGGTTCTCTCTCACATCAATGTTTTTCTCTCTTTCTCTAAAAGCAATGAAAAAATGTCCTCAGGTAAGGATTAGAGAGAGAGAAAGAGAGAGAGAAAGGAGAGACTCATCACATCCCTTCCTGACCCTCTGGGTCAGACGCAGGAGAAAGGGAAAAATTTGTAACTGGATATGAGATGTTCAGTTTAGTTCTGACCATACTTTTAATACCTTAAAAATGATACTGGCCCTGGCTGGCGTAGCTCAGTGGATTGAGCATGGGCTGCGAACCAAAGCATTGCAGGTTCGATTCCCAGTCAGGGCACATGCTTGGGTTGCAGGCGATTGCCCCCAGCAACCGCTCATTGATGTTTCTCTCTCTTTCTCTCTCTTTCTCCCTCCCTTCCCTCTCTACAAATAAATAAATTTTTTAAAAATCTTTAAAAAAAGTTTGTTAAAAAAAATGAAACTGAAGGTGACCTGAAAATACCACTTAGGTGCGAGGAAGGAACATATAAGGGAGTTTTCAAAATTGGTAGGAGAAAAATAAAGCTATTTTCTAATTTTATGCTTCCAACTCCAGCCCACTGAGTAGGTCCAATTGGGATTCTACTTTCTACTATCTCTTCTTTCTAACTAGTAAGTCAGCTAATTTAGGAAGGGCTTGAGTAAAAAGGGAGATATTTTTGTCCATGTTGAAAATGTTAAAAAGTATCTCAAAGGTGATAGTTAGTTTGAGGTATATTTATTTTGCATATTGATAGTTTTTAATTTATATAACCACTTAATGTTTTCTCCCTCATAATAATACAGAATAATATATAGAATTCTACATATTAGAATATAGAATTTCGCCTCTATTCTAAAAGACTCAAAGAGCAAGCTTCAGGGACTTCTCTTCTGGACCCTTTGTAGCTACTTTTGATCCCTAATTCTCCCAGTCCTAAAAGTGGAGACTTTATTGTCTGATCTCAGCAAAGTTCAGTATCAGTGTCTGAAAGTGCCTGCCTTCTGTGAAGGCCAGCATCTTTGCTGGAGACTCTTCTGCGCCCCTGTCCCTCACCCCCACGAGGAAGTTCCCATGGCAGAGTGCGCTACTGTGTCTCCAAATGGCTTTCCTAGGAGACTGTCTTGCAGACAGACTTCCACTGCTCAGATGTGAGGATTTTGAAACTTCACAAATATTTATCACAAGGATTTACAGATGCTTGGTTTTCATAACTGCCTGTTAATACGACTGCCACATCAGCTGCCTAAAAAATACAAAGGATTACTCATCAGACAGAAACGTAAATAATGAAACACAAAAGACCCACTAGTAATGATAGAAACCTCTGTGGACCACAAAGAAGGTAAGGGTCCAAGGAAAGGTTTCTGGAATCATTTACTCATCCCAGGCCAGGTGAATTATGCTGTTCTGGTTAGGGTGATGAAATATGTATAAGAACAGGAGAGGCAATGCTTTCAAGACCCAGTTTGCTGATAACAAATACCAGGAAGCAGAGACGGGATTGCACAAATATCCACTTCCTTGTTCCTTGACACACACAAGGTCCAGCCACACAACTGAGTCATCCAACAGCTGCCACTCTCATCTCCAGCAAACTCCCGTCGTCCTAGCTTCTTCCACGACAGCTCAGGCCACCCTTGAGATTCAGGGACACCATAGATGGGGAAGAGGAGCATTTTGTGTGCACTTTCCCTCTCCCCCATCCTTGTTGTGAGGCAGGAGAGCAGGAGCCAGCTCACTTCCCGCTGCAGGTGGTGGGGTACAATTGGGGCCCAGCTCTGGGCAGCCTGGGAGGGGAAGTGTTAACCACGTGAAGAAGCAAATCTCTCCACCTGTGAGCATTTCCTCCTCCAGTTCTCTCTCACTCTGTCTTTCTTCCCATCCCGAGGGCCCTTTAAAAAAACTCTCCTAGGGAAAGAATAACAACAACCATCCCACTAACCTCATCAGGATGGTCTCCTCACACAGCGCCCCCTACAGGAGTGAATGTGCTCTGGGGAGGGTGGACTCGGAGGGAAGAGCAATGCAGCCGCTTAGAGGCACAACCACCAAGAAAAATTCTGTATGGTGTGTGCTAAAGCAGGATTCATAGAGCAAAATCAAGGCTTGAAACTAAGTATATAAGATACCTTTAAAAAGAGAGGATACTGGAAGCCAGAAACAGGGATGGTGTGTGTGTGTGTGGGGGGGGGGGTGAGTAACTTTCTAAAGTAGAGCAGCTACTATGAAAAAAGTTGAAAAAATTAATAATAGATCAACTATCATGACAGACACAGCTGTATAACTAGAAGATTAAGTGGAGGAACTTGTCCAAATGTGGTACGGTATATTCCCCGAAGTATTGCTTAATCTATTT
The DNA here is from genome assembly GCA_004024845.1 of Tonatia bakeri. NCBI lineage: Eukaryota > Metazoa > Chordata > Mammalia > Chiroptera > Phyllostomidae > Tonatia > Tonatia bakeri. The sequence continues at coordinate 25,004 of PVIA01004569.1, forward strand.
TAGATAACCCTCTGTTCATTACAATTTAATACAGTCCCCTCTTTTGAGAAAACAATTTCTTCTTCCTATTCAAGTCATAGTCAAACTATCTCCCCTCCATTGCGTTACTAAACTGAAACACAACATACCAGGACCCACCATCTGTATTCAGGCAGAAGACTCCTTCACAGTCTTTCTGAAGATCGTGGGTTGCCTGGCTGTGTGTGTGCCAAGTGTCAGTCCTAGTGACTGTGTCCAAACCAGAAGGGTTTGACCTCAGACATTTTCACTTTCAGGAACTGAAATTGCCAGTGACCAATACCCTTTATCTTGCTGCACCCCCAAAATGGCTAATACGTTGCTAAATGGACAAAAAAATTAACCCCTTTCCACCAGATACCTTGTTATATGGATTGAGACTTGACATATTCAAGGAAACATTTATGCTGGTATTCAAGGATCTTCCACTCAAATGAAACAAATGGACATCTTTAAGAATTTAAAATATCTGTTTATTTTCATATCATATACGTGAAGAAATGTTAACACATATACAAATTTACCTATTCTTTCACTCTGAAGGAAAACAATTAGGGCTTGGACTGCCTCCAAGTTCTGCACACAGCCTCAATATGAGTTCATGATGTCATAACAGGCAGCGCATCTAACCCTGACCCTACCACCTCCTACTACAGGTGTCATAGAGTGTGTTTGGATTCCAAAGTACTTTTCCTGAGACCACAGTCATTTGAAGTTATGCCTCCAAATTGCAGAATCAGATAAGAGACATAACATAAATTTCCAGATCAGAAATGGGGCATTCATTTTATTCACAGTACTAAAGTTTATTAAACATCTACAAGGAGCCGGGTATTTTTTTAATCACAGGAAAGAAAAATCTCCATATTCATGAAAATAATTTAGGTTATTTGGAAGTGAGATGTTAGAGGAAAAAAATCATTTATGTGAGTTGTCTTCAAGCCACAACTATAAGACAGGATTGGCTTTCAATGTATTTATTTTAGCATTTTCTGATCCACAGATATTGATGGTGCCTTAAACATAGAAATGTTTTCCTCTAAAAGAAACCCTGAAATGTATTGGAAAAGTACTGAAATACATATCCTGTGTGAGCAATTAATAGGAAATGTGAATCTGACTCATTTAACGCAATCCTCCTTCTTTTTAGTGTAAAATATATTTTACAATCTGTATATAAAATACCAGTTTTGGTACATAAAAGCAAGTGAACCACTTGGTCATAGGATATCCCTAACAATAAAGCTCACAAAATATGTATATATGATATTTAAATGATTTATACAATTATGGAAATAGAAGAAAAGAAGCAGAAAAATAAGGATTTAATTAGCTTGTGGGTTGAGTAACATCCAAGGCTATACCTCTCCTTGAACAAAGAGATGACTGTTTGATGACATCACCCATTACGACATGAGGACATAAAGAGAGGACACTGCAGTCATTAGCTGTGCCCTATAAAGTAGAGACACAAGTGTCTGCTCCACTAGCTCATCATGGAGTTTTGGCTTCTACTTAAAGATGTTCAAAACCTCCGTTCGAGGCATTTACCATTACACACTTGGCCACAGACCCCATCAGTTGGCTTATAACTTTAAATCTTTTCTTTAGGGTAACTAAAAACATTAAATAAGAAATGAAAAACTGAACAACATTTATAAAAGGGAAAGAATTAGATTTGGTGTTAGAGCTTTCCTAGATTATGTTTACCCACTATGAAAATAACAGGAGAAAAATCAAAGAGAAACAAAAAACATCATGTCGGATGGTGGCAATATAGTTTTCCTCTACAGTTACCCGGTTCCCCACTTGGATGAATTATAAAACAAACCTCCTAAGAAGGAAAAAGAAAATGTGCTCTGTAGCAACACTTGTAAAATCACAACTCCAAGAGTTCACTCAAGTCAGAAACCCCGGCGCGTCAAGGGAAGGGTCAGCGTGAATGAGGGTTACCAGGAACGACAGAGAGCAGATCTAGGTGTGCAAAGATTTAAGGTGCTGGAATTATCTGACACCAAATACCAAGTAAACGTTTTACATATTCATAGAAATAATGTATAAATAAGAAAACAATGACCAGGGAGTTCTGACAAAAAATACATAAGATTTCTAGAGTGGAAAACACATATGTTTGGATATAAAAACTCATTGTATTGGGTTAAATAACAGATTAAAAATGGAAGGTGTTAGAACCTTTGAACTAATAGAAAAACCTAGAGAGAGTGTTCAGAATAAAAATGAGAAAAATATGGTGAGAAGTTAAAGGACATGAAGGAATAACATGAGAAGTCCCAATATCAACATGTATCAGAATTTCAGAGGAGGGGAGTGAGGTGCAGAGTAAATGCAGACAACTGTAACTGAACAACAATAAAATAATCTAAAAAAAAAAAAGACGTTCAATAACACAGAAAAGAAAGAACACTATTCAAATAGATGATGTCAGACAATTTTGTAGAATTATTGAGAGTTTTAGACTTAGGAATCACAGAGAATCCCAAGCAAGATACATAGTAACATGGCAGAGCACTGAAGCAAAGACAAAACCTCCAACATAGCCAGAGAAGAAATAACATTCACCAGTGCAAAGAAGCAATGTGCTACAAAACAAATGTGTCAAAAAATGATGCCATGTCGAAGACACCAGATGCAAAACCCTACACAGCAGGTAACATCATTTAGATGAAATGTCCAACAGGCAAATTCACAGAGGTCAAAGACAGATCAGTTGTGGGCTAGAAATGGGGGCAAAAATTAACTGCAAATGAGCAAGGAGAAGCTTTCATGAATGATGGAAAGGTTCTAAAACCAGATTGTAGTGATGGGTGTACAACTATGTAAATTTACTAAGATAATTGAATTGTGCCCTTTTAAAGAAGATAAGGTGGGAGAATAGAATAAAACCTATCCGGCACCAATATTCATTCGATCCCCCAACATTCACGTCTAAGTGTTTTTCCTAGTTTAGTCTAAGCAGAAGTACATACAAATACGTGCAACCAAGAAGAGTCAGCAGTTTTGTTATAACAACAAAAATGCTGAAACAACTGAATATCCACCAATGGAGCGATGAATAATCTTACCTTAGGGTAAAATAATAGGTAGCTATTTAAGATAATGTTATAAGGGAGGGTTTCTAAACCTCAGCGTCATTGGCATTTTGAACTGCGTCATTCTTCGTGGTGGGGACTCTCCCATGCACTGCAGGGTGTTTCACAGTCTGCCTAGCTTCTACCCAGCAGATGCCAGAAGCAAAAATTGTTTTCAGATGTTACCAAATGTCCTCGGGCAGTGAAAATGGCCCCTGGTTGGGAACTCCAGTTACAGAGGAATATTTACTATCATGGGAAAATGTCCACAATGAGCTAACAGATGAAAGAAAGGCTATAAAGCACTATGACGAATATGTTCCCCTCTCTCTCTCACTCCCGCTCTCTCTCCCCTCTCCCTCTCCCTCTCTCATACACACAGGGCTGGAAGAATAGTCATCAAAATATTAATAAAATTATTTCTGGGTGGTGAAATGCAGGCCTTTTTTCCCCGTTCTTTAATGTCACCCAAATTTTCTGAGGATCACTAAAAGGGCAATATGACTGTGTATCTGCTTCCAAAACAAAGGATAGCCAGTGGCTGACCAATGTAATGTAATTACTGAGACGTTTTCCAAAAGAGGAATTTCCTTCCCCACAATCCACCGGGTCCTCAGCAGCAGGGACTAAGGGAGGTCCGCAGGCAGGGAGGATGGGTCTTCCCTGTTGGTCACGGCCTCCTCACAAGCCAAACCAGTGGCTTAGCTGCGAGTGCTGTTTGTGAAACACAGGTTCCAGGTGGAATCAGCCTGTGGCCCGTTTGGAACAAGGATGCAGAAAATCAACATTCCTGTGGCAGGGAGTTTAACAAGCCTACCCTCCAGGGGTGTTTGTGGGTGAAGAATGAGGCAAGAAGATACGCAGTAGTCACTTAGGAAACATTTGGGTCTGAAGGTCACAGGCACATTCCATTTCTTCCCATTTCCTGTGTCTCAGTTTCCTCCTCTGGGCACCCCTGCCCCCAACTCAACACACACAGAAACACATGCTTCCAGAGAAACCTTCAGTTGCCAGAGGGCCATGGAAGAAGCAGTCCTGTGGAGGAGATTCTTGGCCCCCACAGTCAGACCGCCAGGATCACGGATTGCGTGGTCCTCCAGCTGTTCAGTGGCACTTCAGTGCGAAGTTCTTAGCTTACTGAAGTGCGGGGGGCGGGGATGCGCCACTAAGAAAGGGAAGCAGAAGTGCATGAAGAAGCAGTCGGGGATGGACCGAACTTCACCTGCTTTCCATTTCTGCCCTGCCTGGCCCAACATCGACGGACAGCTGGTCCTGCTGTAAACACGTCTTCTCAAACTGGTCCACTGGAGAGCGACCACCGCATCCGGAGATTCTATCTCAATGTTAAGCTTAGAAAATATTTTTCACATGTCAAGCATTTACTCCAAAACGTCTAAGTTTCTACTGAAATCAGTTATACTAAGCTATGAGGATAATTTCCCCTGAGTAACCTTCAAAACCAGGATGTGGAGAAAAGGGAACCCTTGTACACTGTTGGTATGGATGGAAACAGCGGCACCGTGGAAAACGGTGTGGAGGTTCCTCAAAACCTTAAAAGCGGGACGAGCATAGAACCCAGCAATTCTCCTTCTGGATGTATAGATATGAAAGAACTGAAGTCAGGATCTTGAAGACAGATCTGCACTCCTGTATTCACTGCTACATTATTCATAGTAGCCAAGACATGGAAGCAACCTACATGCCCATCCTGAATGAATGAAACAAGGAAAGTGGTATTTACATACAAGGTATATGTATACTCCGCCTTTAAGGAGAAGGAAATTTGTGACCATCGTTATCGCCATTTGTGATAATAGGGATGAATCCAGGGGACATTATGCTGAGTTAAGTAAGTCAGACTCAGAAAGACAAATACTGCATGATGTCACTCATATGAGGAATCTAAAGCAGTCAGACTCATAGAAGCAGAGAACAGAAATGGTGGATGCCAGAGGCTGGAGGGAGGGAGAAATGGGGAAGCATCAGATAAGGGTACACATTTTTGGTTATGCAAGATGAATAAGTCCTAAATACCTACTGTAAGCATAGTAACTATAGTTATCAATACTGTATCATATAGTTAAAATTTTGCTAGGAGGGTAGATCCTATGTTAAGAGTTATTATCACAAATTAACATAAATTACATAAATAAATAAATAAGACAGGAGGAAGAAAACCAGGATTCTTAGACAACATGACTAAATATTTTCTAATGTTGATATTTTGACCTTTTTATAGACAAAACTCTTGTGGATCTTTGATTATAGAAAAATGTTTTTACTTATAATCCACATAAACGTGAATGTGTTTTTCACCCATGAAAATTACATGTGTTTTAGAACCTGTGTACTTTTTAGAAAACATGGGAGACTATCATGACTATTATAACTTCTCTTGAACTTGATCATCTTGAAGATTCCCAAATAGTATTCTTAGGGTGGATGTAAGAATTACACATTTGTTGAGGCCAGTTGCTAACAAAGCATCTAGGACGCTTGCCGGAAGCAGAGACAACTCTGAGTGATACAGGAAGGGCAGAATTATGTCCCCGAGCCACTGACCTAGGGTGGAATGTTTTGTCTATGAGGGATACGTCTTTGGTGAAGAGAAAGTGCAGAGTAGCGTGAAGGAAGAAAGACCAAGGCTGAGGAGATTCAGTAGAAAAAAAATAGATTTCTTCATAATGCTGTTAGTAGTTAGGTCAAGTGATTCTCAAGGGAGCCAATTAATTAGCCTGTTCATTCATGAGGAATTCAGCATGAAGATGAATAGAGAGGATGTTCTCCCCATCTGCCAAGAAAGACAAAAGTTTTCCCCTGCCAAGTTTGAAGAGTAGGATTACCCTCGTTACACATGTCTAAGATCCTGCTTCTATCTCATTCCGATTTTTCTTTCTGGCCTGGACAACGTGACCTTCTTGACAGCCCCATGTAGACTGGATGAAGCATTCAAGGGAAGCCTAGTTTTGCCTGTCCTAAAGAATGCACAGTAATCTGTTAGCAGAGGCACTGGAAGTGGAATAGAAGGGTTGAGCCTACTGGGAAGGATATAAACATGTGGGGCTGTCTGTTCCTTCTTAATTTGTACCGAGCCTTGCAATCTTTCCAGACTGGTGAGGCAAAAATGTGGAGGGTGTTGAGTGGTTGAGATCATGGCACATAGCAAATAAAAAAAACTACACACACACACATACACACACCAAAAATGTAACCAAACCAAAAAAGCCATTTAAGTATCTAAGCCATGCAAATTACAAGATGGCTGGTTATAAGTTGAAAGCCCATCATTGTCATAGTTTCAGAAAGCCTTAAACAAGGTCATTACTTGCTTCCTTGGCTCCTTCTTCTCATATTCTACTAGCATTCCCAGGAATGTTGCTATACAGAAAAGACCCTACAGCTTACCCAAATATTCTTGAGGCAAAATAATCATGAATTCATTAATAAATGGCAAATATTGAGTATGCAGACTACCTAGCAGTGTGAAATTTGTATTAAATTCCCATATTTTCACTGGATAGGTATTTTCCCCATGGCCTCAAAAATAATGGAAAAGAAACCAATGTCTTTCAAACCAGAAATCAAATCATCGAGGATTGGCCATGGCTGGGTTTCCATGCACCACTAAAGCATGCTTTCATACTAACACTTTGGTAATAGGTCCCCCAGTCCCCACCTTGGTAAAATCCTACATCTTCAAATTCTTTTATGTATTTTTTAGCTCCTATCATATTTCCTCTGCTACAACATAGTCTCTCTCTCTCTCTCCATCTCTCTGTGGTTTTTTTAGTACCAAGAAAATAACATTAATTCTGTGAATTACAAGATTTAAAGTTTTAGGTTTTGGTTTTTTTTTTTGAAAACTCTCCAAGCCCAACACCAAACATCACTTCTTGGTTCTGGCTCTTAGAATCATCCTCTCTGCCCATCCCCCTGCCCCCCCCATTAAGTTACAGTACAGCCATGGCCAGCAACACTGTCAGAGATTCCTCCTTAGAAGTCTGATTGAACATGGACACCACCTATGTGTGTTTAAACAAAAAGAACTCAGTCAATCAGAAAGTCTGAAAAATTTAGACGTTCTTGTTAACTGACTTTCTGAGTAACTAACTCTCTCTACTTCAAGCCCATTTCAAAAACACATTACTTCCCAGTTATAATTTGAAGACAATTGATTTGCCTAGGTTCCTATAAATGGGAAGAATCTTGCAAGAATCTACACAGGCAGATGTTGTGCTTTAAGAGTTGACTGGTTTTTAACTACACTGCCCCGCTTTTTTGCGAATGGTAATCATTGTTTCTCTAACAATTAAGTCAGATGTACATAATGTTCCTAGTACAGGATTTGAAATCTAATAAGCACTCAATATATGTTATCCCACACTAACTTAGCTCTTCCTTTGTATCTAACGCCAATTTCTTCTCTACCCTCTCTCTTTGGGGTTAAGGGCAGCTTCATTTACAGATTGTGACTCTTATCTGGACGAGGCTCGGGCTGCCTTCTATCTTATCCTCCATGTGGTTTAGTTTTTGTTTTGGAATCTTCTTAATGTCAGATGTTGCTAGGCATTTTTTCCTGGTTTGACTAATTTAGTTCTAGTGCAAACAAAAATATATCCAAATGGTTTGGTTTTCACTAATGTTGCTCTTCTTCCAAAATAAATATATTCTACTTTTGTGTCAAAAGACTTATGATGTGGCTCCAGGCCTTCACAGAGCTACGGGTGATCATAAACTTAGTAGTTTAAGAACTTTGCCACTCATCGTTAGTCTAAATAATACATGGAAAATGAATAACAATGAGTGAGGAAGCAATGTAAGAAAAAGACTCCACATTAATTGGAGGGGAAAATGTATGAGTTGCAAATTATAAGCAGAGGAGAAAGAAGTGCGACTTCATCCTGGAATTCTTTCTCGGTCTAAATCGTATGTGGAAAATATGATCCTTGATCTTCGGGGGAAGACTGATATGCCATAATGTGGGCAGAACATGGAAACAGGTTATTGATATTCATCATTTTGATTCATAATCTCCTGAGGTTTGGCAATGCCAGATGATTTTAGAGTCAAAGTTAGCAAAGGAAGGCTTGAACTGCTTTAAATAGGTTAAGAGTATTGGCTTTAGAAGATCTTTTAATATTTAATTTTGAACTGTTTTCTGATTTTTTGATCTCTCTTATTTGACTTTATTTATATAGCCTGTAAAAAATTGCTAATTTTTTGTAGGAAGGGAACACTATTCAAAGTAATGGGATTCAGAACAATTTTCTTTTATCAAAGGCTAACTTGAGGGGTAGCTTTCTGTAAGATTCCACCCTATTTTATAGCCACATTAAAATGTCAGAGGACTTTATAGATTGTTCAGTGCTGCCAGGGCTACATGTTCAGAAATACCCACCACGCTGGGAAGAAGGGACACAGCGGTCATTGACGCTGCTTTTGTTATTAACAGGAGCATACGAGGGGAATTCAGTGAAAATGGCTGGCATCCAAGTCCACAGTGAATCCTTTCTTTAGCTGAAGTTGTGGATTCTAATCAATGGCTTAGAGGGAATGAGTTTGGTGGGTTTCACAGAAGAGTTTTTGAGATACTTTTATGATACAAAAAAGCTTTTGAATGAGGAAATAGGCATTTACATGGAATGGCCTCCCTCAGATATTTTACTCATTTCCAGTAAGTCATCTTCAAAAATGTACAATGCTTCTAACTGAACAGTCACAGTATTTCAACATACCCGAGGCACAGTGGCGGGGGGGAGAGCTAAGTTATGATGAAAGACTGCACTATCATGACCTTTCTCATGACCATAATTGATAGCGAGGCCCCTGAAACACTTTGCAGGGCTGTTGATATATTTAGAAATGTGCCTGTGACTCATTATGCTCATAATTGGGCAGTAAATAGGGGGCAGATTACCCCAGTGGCAACAGGGACAACTTATTGCCCAAGGATGTCATTCTTTTGTGTAGAATCACCTTTTGTGGAATGCACAATTGTCTTCTTGTTAGAACTGGAAAGGCTGGGCTCAGAGATTCATAAGCCAAGGTCTATTTTTGATCATAATAAATACCAAAATAATCAAGATCAAACAGTTTCAAAATCCATTCTGGTATAAATAGAAGTGAAAAAATGCTAAAAATCTTCTATTTTAAAACTTATACTTCTTCCTAGGATGCAGACATGTAGAAAGAGTGTCACTCCTACCCTATCTACTAAAAAAGGCTTGTTAAACTATAAATCTTAATTTGTCTTGACCCTAGAAAACTCATGCTGTAGGGAATGCAACTAGTCTAAACCCTAAGAAAAGACAGACACCTTCAAGAGAGAGGGAATGTGATCAAAGGCTTACTAATGGTAACGAAAAGAAGCCAGAGTGGCCATAGAAGTAGGCAAGATAGACCCAGTTAAACATTTTAATAAATTCCCAAAGTTCAAAGGTGGGCCAGTATGAATAATACTGAGAATCCCTGGAAATATCAGACACAAGGAGAATTTGTACCCCCTCAGCCATGCTTCTCCATGACTCCATGATTTTCCACTGATAAAACAGAGAACAATTCTCCCCCCTAAAGTAGCAAGAACCAGACAATGATAACAGCAGTCTGCCAGTGCACCGGCGGCAAGAATGGAGAGAAACCCTCTGTGAAGCACAGGCACACAGAGAAGGCCTGTTGCTGAGGGTGGAGCAGGAATATTAACAACACAGAATGGAAAATGAGACCTCACCCTAAGCACAAGGTAATTAGAGAAGGATTTGAAACCAGGGATACACTGAATGAACCCATAACAACAACAAAACCCAAACCCAGCTCACTTCTGAATAGACTGGCCTAACAGCCTAGCAGGAAACAGGTCCACACATTTCCGAGCATCGATACCAGTGACTGCACTCTCTACAGTTCGATACATGACACTTACTGGTCAATGAAAAATTCTGAGACATGCAAAAGAGTAAGGACAAAGAGCCACTGACAAGAGAAAAAGCAATTGACAGAAACAGAGATGGCCCATGTGTTGGCCGTACTATAGTGAATTTAAAATCACAATAATAAACATTTTAAAGGCTCTGGCAGGAAATGTGGTTGGCATGCATGAACAGATAATTGAATTTCAGTGGCTGTATGTAAACTATACAAAAGAGTCAAATGGAAATACTAGAAAAAAATACACAGAAATAGAAATGAAGAAAGACTGCAACTGTCACTTCTGGAGACGCAACGCAGCTGAAAACACCTCAGCCCCAGCCAGTGTGGATCAACCAGCTGTGCGTCATCCGCAAACCAAAAGGTCACGGTTCAATTCCAGGCCAGGTCACATGCCTAGGTTGCAGGTTCAGTGCCAAGTTGGGACATAAACAAGAGGCAACTGATCAATGTTTCTCTCTCACATCCATGTCCCCACCCTGTCTTTCTCCCTCTCTTCCCCTCTTTCTGGAATCAATAAAAAAGGAAAAACTCAACAAACTTGAAGATAGCTAAATAGAAATTTCCTAAATGGAAACACAATAAAGAAAGGGAGTGAATAAAACAGACAAAAGCATCCAAAGGCTGCAAGATGATATCAAATGGTCTAACACATACCAGCTGAAATCTGAGAAGATGGCAAGAGAGACAATGGGATAGAAACATATTTGAAACAATGATGGTCAAGAGTTATGCAAACACAATGAACGACATCAAATGCACATATCCCAGAAGCCCAGACATTTTCACACAGGATAAATAATTTTAAAAAATAGATATAACTACAAGGTGGTGGAAAGCAAAAGAAAGAAAATCTAAAACAGCCACAGGAAAAAGAACACATTATATACAGAGGAACAAAGGTAAAGCTGACAGTACATTTGTTATCAGAAAGGAAGAGAATATGAACTTGTGTTGAAAGAAAAAAATCTGCAACTGAAAATTCTATCTATAATAAAAGTATCCTTCAAAGATTAAGGCAAATTAGAGACTTTTGAAGAAAATATGAGAGAATTCATTAGCAGCTCACAGACATTAAAAATGTTAAAGTAAGTCCTCTAGGCAGAAAGAATATGATAAGACAGAAACTTAGATTCACACAAAGAGTTAAAGATCTCTGGAAATTGTTAAAATGAAAGTAAGCACTAAACACTTTTTTAAATGACACTAAGAGAAAATTGACTGTCTAAAGCAAAAATAGCACAAATTTATCGGGTTTTTGCAGAACATATAACAGGAAAAGCGACGGCAACAACAGCCCAGGGCCCGGGAGGGCAGAACTGGAAGCACACAGAACCGGAAGCACACCGCTGTGCAGCCCTGGGACAGCACAGCAGCGGGTGCAGTGGCACCCGAAGGGGCGTGCACTTAATCAGAGGTGTGTACTGTCATGCTGCGGGGTGAGATACAAACATTTTTTAAAGTAGCAAAAATAATAACATAATAATGGAGATGTGACATGGAAATCAAAATGTACTCAACCCAAAGCCATGCGTAAAAAAGAAGAAAAAAAAGAGCAAAAAAAATGGAACAAATAAGAACAATAAGCAAGATGGTAGATTTTTTTTAAAGAGTTCAGGATTATTTTTTTTAAATGTTCACTGACTTTTTTTTAAATATTTTATTTATTTATTTTTTAGAGAGGGATGGGAGGGAGAGAGAGAGAGAGAGAGAAACATCAGTGTGCGGTTGCTGGGGGACATGGCCTGCAACCCAGGCATGTGCCCTGACTGGGAATCGAACCTGCGATGGTTTGGTTCGCAGCCCACGCTCAATCCACTGAGCTACACCAGCCAGGGCACAAGATGGTAGATTTTAATCCAACTAATAACTTGATTATATTAAGGGCAAATGATCAAAACAAACTAAATAAAAAACAGAGATGATCAGGTTAAAAAGGAAAAAGTAGGACACAAATACATACTGGTTATGATAAAACCAGTTTGAAGCTAAAGACTCAAACAGGTTAAAGGCAAAAGTGTGGAAAAGATAGGCCATGCCAACACTAATTGAAAGAAAGATGCAGTGACGATATTAATACCAGAAGAATGGACATCACAACAAGGGATCTTCCTAGGGTTAAAGGGTATCATTATGATCCTAAATGCCTATGCACCTAACAACAAAGATTAATACAATAACAGACAGACCTGAAAGCAGAAATGAACAAATTCACAATTAGAGTTGGAAACCTAAGTATTCTTCGTTCTCTGTATTTGGTAAAACAAGTAGAAAGAAAATCAGTAAAATAGAACCTGAAAAAACTAGCAACCAACTTGAACTAATTAGCACTTACTAAATAGCCCATACAACAACAGAATACCAATTCTCTCTTTTTTTCCTAATCTTTGCCTGAGGATATATTTATTTGAATTTTAGAGGGAGAGAGGGAAGAGAGAAGGAGGGGGTAGATATATACATGCATACATATGTGTGTGTACATACATAGAGAGAGAGCAAAACATGTATGTGAGGGAGAAACATCAATTCGTTGCCTCCTGTACACTCCTCGACTAGGGATTGAACCTGTAACCTAGGTATGTGCCCCGAGTGGGGATCAAACCCACAACCTTTTGGTTTATGGGACATTGTTCCAACCAACGGAGCCACCCAACCAGGGCAGAAAACCAATTCTTTTCAAGTACACAAGGAACAAATGGTGCTAGGAAAGTTGGACACCAATATAAAAAAAGAGTAATCCTTGATGCTCATTTTATAGTATACACAAATGTAACTTAAATTTGATTACAAATTTAAATGCAAAACCATAAACTATAAAATACCTAGAAAAGATATAGAAAAACTATTTGTAAACTTGGGTTAGGCAGTGACTTCTTAGTTACAAAACCAAAAGCACCGTCCATTGAAAAATAGACACTGATAGACAGAACTTTATCAAGACACAAACTTCTGCTCCTTCAAATACACTGCTAAGGAAGTGAAGATACAGCCAATTGACTTAGATAAAATATTTGCGAAAGACATGTTAGATAAAGAACCTGTATCTAGAATATATAAAGAACTCTCAAAACTCAATAATATGAAAAAAAAAACAATTTTAAAAAGTATGGAAAAGATTTTAACAGAGATTTACAAACAAACAGCAAATAAACCCTTGAAAAGATGTTCAACATCATTAGTCACTAGGGAAGTGCAAATTAAAACCACAGTAAAACAACACTACACACCCACTTGACCGAATGAAAAAAGAAAAACAATCAAAAAAATCCCACAAAACTGACAATATCAGCACCGGCCAAGAGTGGAGCAGCCGAGATTCTTGTGTGTTGCTGCTGGGAATGCAAAATATGCAGCCATGTTGGAAAATGGATCTGTAGTTTCTTGTGAGTTAAACACCCATTCACCATATGATACAACAATCCTTTTTATTTTTACCCCCCCAAAGTGAAAACTTTAGTTCCCACAAAACTCAGGCATAAATGTTTATAGTGGCTTTATTCACTATCACCAAAAAAATAAATAAACAAAAAATACAAGACAAATAATATTCACTTGATAAATTCACAAATAAACTGTGTTATATCTGTAAAATGAAATAATACTCAGCAAAGAAAAGCAACAGGCCATTGAAAAATACAAGAATGAATTACAATGGTATCACGTGTAAGTGGCAAAAGCTAGATTTAAAAGGTCACATGTTATGTGATTCCATTCAGTTGTCATTCTGGAAAGGGCACAATTACGGGACCAGAACAGATCAGTGGCTGCCAGGTACTGAGGGTAGGAATAAGGTGTTGGCTACAAGCATGAGTCAGTTTTGGATGCTGTTTGAGCTGTTTGAAAACAAGTTTTGATTGGGTGGTATATTCATTTGCCAAAACTCATAAAATGACACACTCAAATGGGTGAATCTCATTTCTTACTATATAGAAATTATATCTCCATAAAACTGACCATACACAAACATACACACTCACACAAAGAGGAATGAACTAAAAGGTCTCAGATTATTTCAAGCCTGGCAGATCAAGATTGATAAATGTGGTCTGAGAGACAGAATGTGTACTAATAGAACAAATCTGATATAGGCTGTGTCTGAGGTGACAAGCACTGAACAGGATTCATCATCATTATCATCATCACCATGACAAAGTTAAATTTTATTCTCCCCCAACCAAAAAAAGTATGCTCATAGAATATTTCTATTCTCCTAAAACTACCAGGTCGCCCCTAATCAACTGGTGTCATTCCCATACGACTGTGTTTGTCCCCAGATGAGACCCACTGTCCCAACCTTACCCTTATTCATCTTCCTTACTCTTCTCTGTTCTCTGGCACTCCAAAGAACATCCACTTAGGATGTTCTTGCTGCACCTGCAATTGAATCTGCTTGAGGACATTACTTATCTTATGGCCTTTTCATAATTTCATGGGGTTGCTGTTTTATCTCTCAACCTCCTGTGCTACCAAACCAGGAAGTTCAGTAGTTGTCTTCTTTGGGATTTAGTGTTGCTTCCAGATCATTTCTTTCCACCTCAATAAACACTCCCAGCGATGTAAAAGTCAGGGCTGCAATGATTGCACCCAGTGCCTCTCCTTGCTGCAGTCATAGACAGAGATCCATCTGACCGCCCTGCGTTTCTTAAAAAGTTAGCTGTGGCTCACTATCTCTCTCTGTCACTGGTCTTTCCACAGTACTTGTGATCTTCGTATCCCGGCGGAAAATCTTTCTCTTATCTCAGCCTTTCAGCCCCTTGACCGCCTCACCTCCAGGGATCCGTTTTCTCTGCCACTCACTCCCCAGCCATACCTCCCCCAGCGCCTGCCCTTCTCGCCATCAGCTGATAACCTTGTTTCCTATTTCATTAAAATTAGGAGAAATAAGAAGAGAACTTCCTCATTTGCTGTCCACTTAACTGTATCTCTGCCTGTGTTCTCTGCCTTCCCTGCTACTCTTCCCGATAAACTATACATAC
The DNA here is from genome assembly GCA_004024845.1 of Tonatia bakeri. NCBI lineage: Eukaryota > Metazoa > Chordata > Mammalia > Chiroptera > Phyllostomidae > Tonatia > Tonatia bakeri. The sequence goes on from PVIA01004569.1 coordinate 40,011, forward strand.
TTCTAAGTTGTGAACTAGTCTTAGCAAGGTTCACACACTGAAGGACATCACTATTCAATTGGCTACTCTCACTGTTGGAATTGATCAACATTCCTTGAACTAACCGAACATTACCAACTTTCACTTTCTTCTGCGTGGATTACACCATTTGTGCATTCCTTTTCTTCAGTAAAACTAGTCTCCACTTCCCTCCAGCCCGCCAGTTGAAGCAATTTTAGTGTTTTGTGCTTGGGACAAATTGCACCTGGATGTATCTAACTTTCTGGCTATAGGCTGCATTAGATACCAACCCTGAAAGGCTACATAAAGCAGCAGAGAATAAACAGATTCTGTGCTGGGAGCATAATTTAACTGCATTGATGACACAGGCATGTACCGATTCTGACCTCAGAGACTCAGGGCCCTACCCACCTCTGTGAATCCCAGGAACTTCCACACTCACTCTGTCTTAGCGATGGCCCTGACTTGACACATTGCTGTTGTTCACCTTGGCTGGACTCCTGGCCAGGTCAGCGCTAAATCTGTGACAGCCAGGGAGACTATGTTCAGTTTTCTAAATGAATCAAGAAGCATTATGGCACATGAAGGGAGAAAGAAATACTTAAAAACATTCAACAAGGCAAAAGGAGATATTTCTTGACTTTTCCTCTTTCTGAGAAGCTGCTTCCACCCTTCTCACTTCTACAGACACTCATGAAGCCTTGGCAGAAAGAAAAGGCCATTGCCAAAAATACCTTGCAGCATTCTTCTCATTTTTAATTCAGGTACCACGAGCCCCCAATATAATCTCCAAACTCTGCACGGGACAGTGATTCTATACCAACGGCCTGTCCTGCAGGCCTACGCTTCCTGCTATCCAAAGGATGGGCTCCATCCTGTGACAGATGGTTCTGGCAAATAGAATCCGGATGGCCCATTTACTACCAATCACACCAAACAAGCGGTGGGACATCTAGATCCCAGTTCTGGGATACCATTGGCTCATTAAGTAGCATGCCTTTAATGTCCTTTCCTGGATGATTCATCCCACCTTTGTTCACCAGCTGCCTAAGTTACAACTGGCCTTTCATTTTGCTTCATAAATAGTGTTTTCTAAACTTACCTCCATTTATTCATTTTCCTTTTACTAGTGCCATTTCCCTTAAATATTTTCCTCATGTATAAAAGGGGAACTCCAGAAAAAATGTACTGATCTTGCTAACCCTTTAAATGTGAGATATTTTGATTCTTATGTTATAAATCAGGAATCTGAGATTCAGGTAACACAAGTAGCAGCAGGTCGTAGAAGTGAGGGCCCTGCTCAGATGTGAAATTGGAACACTTATTTGAAAGCCTTCCTATCCTACTTTGCATTAGACTGTTCACGACATTGTAATGTAGGTAACGAAGAAGGACCCAAAATAGATTCTAGTGCGTGAGGCCAAGAGTGCTAAGAGATAGTAAAATTGTGTTAGGCACATTGTAGATGGCCATGCTAAAAACAAACAAACATGAAAAAACAACCCAAAAGCCTGAATGACTCCATAGGTACGTTATCAAATTTCCAGATTCCATGGGCTTCGTCAAATATATTGACACAATATGCTTCTTACTTTGCATCCCTGGCAAACATGGCCTGGTGCCACATGGTAACTTTGCTCACATAGTCCAGCCGCCCCCAACCAGGGTCTGGTTTCCCTGGGCTTCAGCACGCAAAGGTCAGCTTGACCCTGCAGGAAAAATGCGGTAGTGAGCAAGTGCCAAGAACCTCTGTGAACGTGGGAGAGAGATAGGTATTACTTTGACATTTACAAGAGTTGAAAATATCTCTATTTAGAATACCTCTAGGAAGACATCAAAAAGCTATCTATAAAGATAGATGAAATCTAAAATCCCCCACAAAGGATTAAGAAGATTAATATCATGTCTGCATAACTTCAGTGAGTCTCTTGATGTCAGAGAGGAAGAAAACTCTACTTTTAGATTTATTTTATTAATTGAGAAGTATCAAATGTTTTGTTTTTCTTGTAGAAAACCAGGAAATACATTGTCTTGATTGGGCAACTTCCTTTAGTGGAATGAGTCAGCTGTTAATCTGCTCTTGCTTCAGATCTCAAAGCTTTTAGTTCTTAAAGAGTATGTCTTGCATTGCTGATTCATGCTGACTCATAGTTACCAAAATCACATGATTGCAGATCATGTGTAAGGCATTCATCCCAGCTCTTATACTTTGGTTCTAATGGTTAAACTGTGGTGGTCTCTGAAGTGTTAGAGTTCAGGTTCAAGTCCCTGCAGCAAGGGTGCTACTCACACTGGACCTGGAGCTGCCTCATTAAGGCAGACTCCAGTCATTTGAGCTTATCACAACCTCAAATTCAAGCTCATTGGGTCAGAAACCCTAAGGAAAGGTTTTGATTTCAGACAGGAGCCTAATAAACACAAGGCTTCTTGTCCTAAATCCAGTGATACCTGTGAAAGATGAAGAGATCACTTATTGCCAATGTATTTCAATTTACTTTTCCAATGTGGCATTCAAAAATGTTATTATTTATCAAGTTCAACTTCACAGACAAGTTATGTGTCAAGAGGGAATCTTAATTCCTCATAAACAGAACATGTTTGGCCCTAATTTGTGACTTATTAATCAGTACATCAAATTTAACTAATATGTTTGTTCTAAGTAGGGAGGAAGCCATTAGATATTAAAAACCTTGAATTTTGGGAGAGAAGGGAAATAACTTTGATTTCTCCACTTTTTCATTAATTAAGATAAATCAAAGTTGATGAGTAAACTTTTTGGATTGCTTAATACCCCCCAGATATGAGTATCAGACCCTTGGCAAGGCAGGTGAAAAGATATCCATGAACAAGATGCAATTAAAGACTTCCTCTATGGAATAAATCCTTGGCAATTCTTGTGGGAAACTTCCCTTTATCCTAACATCTTTCTTCTTTTTTTGCCTAGCCCTATTCTAAATGTTTTTAAATGTACCAAATATGGCTTTATATAAATAATGAGTAAGTGGAGTTGGGGAGAAAGCCACAGTATAATCCCTCTATTACAGCCTTGTAAGTAAAAAGCAAGATATATTGCATGGCCACAGAGAGACATATCTTCCTTCCTCCTGGCACAACTTGTCCAGTTGTTAAATGTGATTAAAGTCTTGGAGATGTGGATACAGTCAAATCTATTTTGGTACCACTGGCTTGATCCATCCCTGCAGCTAGAAGGGAATCACCCTCTCTATGTAAATATTTGCTTTGTTGGGGATTCTTAGCAGAACTTAATAGTACACATGCTTCAGGAGGGGCATTAAATCAGTCGCGATAAACAATTCTTAGGCAATGTTTAGACTGGCCAAAAGTCATCCCAAGGATTGTGCACAGGGGTAGAACAACACGTTCGGCATCTATATGCTGGAACAGTCTGTCAAACAAATAGCACAGTAGAGATCTGTGCATTCACTATGAATCTAATTAATGTGTTCTGTCTGTGTGGTGGATAACAAACTGATGACTAGACAAGGACCAAATCTCTACTTCGTTCCGTGTGGTGCAGATCCCGTTAATGAATCATGAATGTGTGCTACTCTTCACCAGCAGTCACAGGACTCACTCAGATCTCCTCTAGCTCTGATCTCTTGTGTGAAGTCATGTGCCAACACTCTGAATGCTTGTGGCGTCAACTAGCACAACCTCTAGGCTATTAAAGAGCTGAAACTAGCCAGGCACAATTGGCAACAAAAGAGTTTCCACACAACACAGTTGTGTGTTCAGGGAAGCCGTTGTCTACTGTTCAGTATCTCAATAAACTTACAAATATCTTAAAATGCATACATACACGCAGACATGCGTACATACTCCAGAGAAAGAAGCAAAAAGACCTTTAGTTTCTCTTCATCTAAATCAGGGGCAAGACATTATTTAGGGTATTCTCAGTAGAACTGGGTATTATGTTTCTTTATATGAATCAGCAAAATGGAGCAAGCTTACCTGAGGGTTCTCTGAGGCTGTGATACTTTCCCCATAGCACTGAAACTTGATGAATATGCAGTTACACAGAGGCCAGCTCCATGGGACAAAATCTTATTTTGAATAACATCTTAATACTGACTTCCAGCCAAATGAAAAATGTGGCTTTTGGCTGGGAAGAGGGGATGTGGTGTTCTATTTCTGCTGTCTGGTTCACAAGTGTTGTTAAATATTTATATTAGAAATCTGACAGCCGTTTCTTTACATTTGTCAATCATACACAATGTCATTCCATTAGCAACTCAATAAACTTTTAAAAAGTTGCACAAGGTAAGTCTGACTACCTTAGCACTGCCAGCTCGTCCTTGTGGAGTAAATATTTGCTTTCAGTTAAGTTTTATGGGATCATACGATCTAAATCCCCCTTTGCAAATAAGATATGCACTCCAGAGGACGAGCGAGCAGGATCTACAGCCTTGTCTGCCCTCTCTCTGCACGTCTTTGAATAAACGGTTCCACATCTCCAGAAAAAATAAAGTGAGGGCTCTTCTGACAAGTATCCCAGCAGGACTGTCCTTGAGAAATATTTTGAAGAGCCTCCCATGCAGATTTTTTCACACTCCTGATGTGAGTTGTGGTGTTGTACATCTACCAGGGAACCAAATAACTAAAGGTCCCATTTTCCGTTCTCCTAACTATTGTTACCTCTCTGAAATTATTTTCGTAAAAGTCCAGCCTAATACCTTTCCCAGATCTGAATTTCATAATTACTCTTACCCTGAGTCACCTAAGGCAGAGCTCTGACGATAAGTGATCCTGTGAGGGTCATTACCTGCTCCTTGCACAAACACATCCTGGAGGGCAACTGAGGTGGGTCTGCCCTGTGAGCTGCAAGGAAAGCTGCCTGCGTGGAGCAACCTTGCTGCTCCCCAACCAACCACACACAAAGGTAATCTGCCCCTACTCAGCGATATTAAATTCCTATAAAGAGGATAAGCCATCCAACCAATAACTCTCATAGTAATAAGTACATAGTAAGCATTATAGCTGTCTATAATTATCATCATTACTATTATTATAGGTCTACTTCTTTAGGATTGCCTAGAAAGTGGAAAAATGACAAATTCTCATATACAAATAAAGGTAAATAAATACATATACATATACATATACATATACATATACATATACATATACATATACATATACATACATGACTGGCATTAGCTCCTTTCTAAGAATCTATATTGAAAGAGGGAAGGGGAAACAAAAGAGGGAATAAATTACATTTACTAAGGAACAACTATATTCTAGACCTTATAGTAGGTTCTTTATATAAATTACCTCCTTTTAATTCCTGCAGCTACAGTAAGCCTTTCATAACTTTATCTTCATTTTAGTGCTCAATGAACTCATTCTTGGTGGAATTAAGCAATTAGATAGAAATATCATTATCTGGTAAATAATGAGTTTGGGATACAAAGGAGACCTTTTAGCAAAGCAATGCTGCTGTAGGTGAGGGAGGGGAGTGTAATGTGCCATGTTTTAAAAGTACACACACAATCTCAAAGATGTGTGAGGACCAGGGTTGATAAACCAGAGACCATGGAAAACAATCCATCTACCTAAGGTTTGCACAAATGATGGCTCTGGGGTGACAATACAATGTTTAGACTAGTTCTCCTAAGTCAGGAGATAGCTAACAGAATGTGTCTCTGTCCTGTACCCCACTTTATCTAAAAGGAAGTATATGTGTGTAGGGGTGTGTATGTATGTACAGTGGGTGAGTGATAGAATTAGGCCTTTGGTTCCTTTAAAAAGAATGAGCTGAACCCTCTTATAAATCTTACACAGATATTGTTAAAATAAATATTCCAGTAAAGGTAGATTCAGAATTATAAAACCACAAGTGACTCAAGTCACTTCCAGTATTTAAATCAGGAGTAATCACACAGCTCTCGGAGTTAGCCCAAGTCCGTTCCACCTATTTCTTGTCTCTGCCATTAACTAATTTTTTAATCTATTTCAGGAAGGAGTCCAGGGTACCTTGGAAATGAAAATTAACCTTAAAATACTTCCTGAAGCATTACCAGAAATCACGTTCCATGTTTCTAAATGACTCGCATTGTTCTGAACTTCCAGACTGTGCCCATAACCACTGACATAAATGGGGCATTAGCACAACCACGTGAAGGACCAAGTCACAACGTGAAATAAGTGTACTCTTCAGCACGAGTCACTGAAAACTAGAAAAGAAAAAGGATGGCTAGAAAAGACAATGCTGCCTGACCACAGTATTTCCAACAGGACGCAAAGAACTTGTCTATCTTTGCTTGCAGGTCATGAAGTCCCATGGGAAGTGAAAGTCTGAGGACACCCTGGCTGAGGATCCCCCAATTCAACAACCCAATAAATCATATTCTCAGGTCTACTGCATTATCGATGGTTCATACCGTGTCTGCACAAGAGAATCGCCTGAGGAAGCTTTATGGTTTGTTTTTTGGTTTTTTTGGTTGCTGTTTTTGTAATGCCAGTGCTTGAGCCCGGACACCAGAAATATGAATTGAATAAGATAGGCACCAGGGGTTAGTATTTTTAAAAGCTCCTTGTGTGATTCAATGTGAAGCAGCGTGGAGTACCACTACATTAGCTGTACGAAATGGATTCAGAAATGTCATCCTCATCAATGCTTCAGGGCGGCCAGAACTGCCATCACAGCTGCACAACCTGTGAGCACCTGGGCAAGGTACTGTTCTCTGACACTCATCTTTTCACACCTCGGAATGTCTCTGAATAATTACCTCCCCTTCAAAACATTGTTTTGAATGTTTAGGAAATTGATTAATATGAGCAATAGGGGTTCTCACCTTCACAAAATGTTCTTTAATTCCCAAGACTAGCCCAATGCCATTGCATGTTTTAAAAGAATAGTAAACTGACCACTTAAACCAATTGAGTCCAAATTAAAAACTTGTCAGCGGTCTTGGTTTCAAATTAACCAAAGCAGGGATACCCACAGAAATAGACCAGGGTTTGAAGAACAAATTTGCCCTGAAAACCCAGAGGTGATTCTGATCCTGATTCCACGTACAGACTTGGAAAGCTACTTAGATTCTTAATGCCCTAGGTACTAAATTTACATAACAGTAGTGTCTTCCTGTTTACCTCATAGGATGTGGAGAAAATTACCAATAAACGTTAAAGTATTACTCATAGCAATGCCATTGATATTTTTCCATTTCAAACACTCCAGAAATACCCAGCTGACACTGTTGATACAACAAGTAACCCCCTTTACTATACAACCTGAGAATTCAGCCACAGAACTCATTTATTTGGGGGTACGTAGCAGATCTCTGATTCTTACACATCTGCTCAACTCAAGCACTGGATTATTCATTTAAATGGCTTTGTAAAAATATATATATCAACAGTCACTTAACTATGTGGAAATCTGATGGGTCAGACAGTAACATTATTAATTTCCTTAAGATAAAGTTCAAGAAAAATATGCTACAGCTTCAGCATATGTCTGCAACATTATAAAGCTACTTGAAAGGAAGTACCCAGGGTCTACTCTGCTCTCAAACCTTAAATACCACGATAAGACAATAGCATATGACAGTTTATCCATTTACTAAAACATGTATATAGCATTTGCATGAAATATTTTATAAAACATATCTGGGTTCTAAAAATATATGCAAATGCAATCACTCATAGACATAAGCTTATGATAAAAATGATTCAAATCACATGAATTTTCATGGTCCTCAGAAACAGAAAGTAAGATTCACTTAAAGATTTTTTCCCTGTTAGCCAATCAATAGGGAAAATAAAAAAGATAAATGAATCACTTATAAAACAATTGTCTGTTATGTCATGTATACTCAAACTCTTCTAGAAAATAAAGTCACTTCTCCACTTATTCCATCGTATTACCTGAATACCAAAACCAGATAAAGACACCCAACTAAAAAAAAAAAAACCCACACAACAAACAACAAAAAACTAGAGACCAATACTTCTCATGACTATAGAAACAGAATTTCTTAATAAAATTTTAGCAAATTTAATCCAATTTATATGTAAAAACAAATCACAGCCATGTAAGTTTTACTCTAAGAAAACAAGGTTACTTTAACTTTCCAAAAGCGATCGATGTCGCTCAGCTATTTGAAAGCCTACGAAAAGAACAAACATATAATTAGCTCAGAAGGTACAGAAAAGGCCTGTGATGAAATTCAGTGATAAAAGCTCTCAGCAAACTAAGAAAAGAAAGGACTTCTTGAAACTAGGGAAGGGCATCTATGAAAGACCTACTGCTAACATCATACTACATGTTAAAAGACAGAGTGTTTTCCCTCTAAGTTCAGGAAAAAGACAAGGATGTCCACTATCACTATTTCCATTCAAAACTGTTGTGGATGCTGTAACCAATACAATAAGGCAAAGAAAAAAATTAAATATACCTGTTTAGAGCCCCAGAATATATGGCAGTCTACATAGAAATCCTGTAGAATCTACCTGCAAAGAACCTCAATTAAAATCAATTGGTGAGTTTAGCCAGATTGCAAGATAGAGACCCAATATATAAAAATCCATTTTATTTCTGTATGCTAGCAATAAATAATTCAAAATTAAAATTTAAAACAAAGCATTAACATATATAACAACACCAGAAATATCAATATTTAAAGATAGCCCTGGCTGGTGTAGCTAAGTGGATTGAGCACGGGCTGCGAACCAGGCATCGCAGGTTCGATTCCCAGTCAGGGCACATGCCTAGGTTGCAGGCCACCTCTCCCAGCAACCGCACATTGATGTTTCTCTCTCTGTCTCTCTCTCGCCTTCCCTTCCCTCTCTAAAAAATAAATAAATAAATAAAATCTTTAAAAAATATATTTAAAGATAAACCTAATAAGCATTTTAAGATATGTGTTGTTGGAAAAAAACTGAAGGTCTAAATAAATTAAGAAATATGTTGTGTTAGTAAATCAAAAGATCCAGTGTTGTGAAGGTGTCATTTCTCCCAAAAGACATTTAGAGATTCAAAACAATCCCAATAAAAATCACAGAAACCTTTTTTAAATGAAAGTTACAGAGCTGATTCTCATATTTCGATGGAAATGCAAATGATCTAGAATATATATTTCTCAAAAAGAAGAACGAAGTTGTAGACTTTCACTACCTGGTTTTAAGACTTTATTCTAAGGCCTCAATAATCAGACAGACTGACAAAGACATGTCCACCAATGAGTGGAACAGAATACAAAATACTTAAATACACCTACCTCCACTTGGCCAATTTATTTTTGATAAAGATGCCAGGGAAATTTAATGAAGAAGGGCTAGTCTTTTCAGTAAATGGTGCTATAACAAGTGAATATTCCTATGTAAAAATGGTGATAAACCTCACACCACATGTAAAAATTAACTTATAGGGCTGAATGGAAAACCCAAAATAAAGCTTCTAGAAGAAAACAGGAAAAAACTCTTTCTCTCCTTGGGTTAGGCAATGATTTATTATTTTAGGGTAAAAGAGGTAAGAACTATGATAGAAAAAAATTAAATAGACTTTATTAAAATTTGAATATTGTGTTGTTTAAAGCCACTGTTAAGAAAATGAAAAAAACAAGCCATAGACTGGGAGAAAATCTTTTGGAAAAGTTGTATGTGCCAAGAACTATGAAAGACCCGGGATCTTATGCTACTAGAAACTGACACACTAGCCTGCGCAGTTTCATGAATTCTAGAAGAAGACCTGAGCGTACGGGTCACAGACAAAGGACTTTATTACTCACAGAGCGAGCACCTGTGGGGGTTTGGGGGAAACTACACCTGAAGTAGATTTGCATCACAACTGAGTAACTCCAAGCTTAGAAAAACCCCCTTCCCTTTCTTAAACTCTGCAGTAATCTGGGGAATAGCTTCATCACCCTGGGCAGCAAACACATTTTTCCTCTCCCAAAGGGGGACACTGAAAAGATGGTCTGAACAATAGCTGTCAGTGCCCATTCATGAGACTCACAGAAACACATGAGACCCATGGAGAGTTCTCTCTCAATGACATCCAAAGATGAACATATGTAATAGTATATTAAGAACTCTGGAAACTCAGCAATAAGATAAACAACCCACAATTTTAAACAGACACTTCCCCCAGAAGGGATGCAAATAGTGTGACAGCATGGAAGGAAGGACCTGGAGGGTATTTTGCTGAGGGAAATAAGTCAGTCAGAGAAAGACAAACACCATATGATTTCACTTATGTGTGAAATTTAAAGAACAATATAAACAAAGAAACATAGCAGAAACGGATTCATAGACACAGAGAGTAGACTGGTGGTTGCCCAAGGGGAGGGGGTTTGGAGGACTTGGTGAAAGAGGTAAAGGGATTGAGAAATATAGATTGGCAGTTACAGAATAGTCATGGGGATATAAAGTACAGCCTAGGAAATAAATATATTTGATGATATTGTAGTAACTTTGTATGGTACCATGTGGGTACTGGACATATTAGAGGAACATTTTGTAAAGTATATCATTGTCTAACCACTATGCTGTACATCTGAAACTAAGTAAAATTTTAAAAGATATGCAAATGGAAAAGAGCAAAGGGAAAACATGCCATATCATTTGTCATTAGGGAAATGGACATTAGAACCACAAAGCCCTAACCCACCTTCTAGAAGAGCTCGTCTGAAAACACCAAGTGCTGGTGAAGATGGTGAACAACTGGAAATCTCAAACATTGCTGGTAGGAATAAAAATTATATGGCTACTTTGGAAAACAGTTTGGCATTTTCTTATAAAGTCAAACACACCCTTACCATGTGACCCAGAAATTCTACTATTAGGTATTTATTCAAGAAAAGTGAAAACATATGTCCACACAAAAATGCATATGCTAATGTTCATAGCGGCTTTATTCAGAGTAGCCAAAACTGGGGCACTGAGCATTAGTTCTCCACAAGTCTCCTGCATTTCTGCCTGTCTTGCCAATAGAGGCAATGGCTGTCCTTGTTTCTATCTCTGCAAAAGCATGTATGGAGCTCTGGAAGATACAGTTTTTTCAAAGGCAGGACAGGTTTGTTTTGCTATTCAGTACAGTAAAGACAATGCCTTCCTCTGGGTCAGCAACCAGCAGGCTTACTACCCACTGGAAAAGATTCACATTGCCTAAATTCAGGATTCCTCTCCTGCAATGCAACCATCAACTGGCCCTCTTCATTTCAACCTTTGGGAATGGGGTTTCAGAAAACTGGCAACAGTGCTGAGACTCTGGCTGTGCTATTGCAAAGAGTAATAAATTGGCCTTGGCCTATGGCCCAGGAATCTCAGGCCTTCTGCCAGGATCCATGAAACTAAGGCAGATTAGCTGGTTAACTTGTACATAGAGTAGACCATTCATGGTTCTTGACACTAGAAACAACCCAAATGTCTAGCAAATATCTACCAAAATGTGGCATATCCGTGAAATTTAATCTTACTCAGCAACAAAATAGAATGAACTACTGATACACGCACCAACATGGATGCATTTTAAAGTCATTTATTCTAAGTGAAAGAAACCAGGCTGAAAAGATTACACACCATGCAATTCCACCTGATGGAAATTTGCACAAGGTAAAACCACAGTGATAAAGAGCGGATGAGTAGTTAGTTGCCTGCAGGACTGACTGCAGAGGGGTATGCGAGCAAAGGGCATTCCAGGCAGCAAGAGCCGGGAGCCTTAGAGAGGCAATCAGACAGCATGAGGTTAGTGTTAGACTGTGGAGGGCATTCATGATTTCTCCTCATCATTGTCCAGTTCTCTAATTTCATGGTAAATCCATTGTAATGGACTGTTTCTGACATAAGAAATGGTCTTCCTAAATAGCAAATCATTGCTATTTAATAATATTGTAATATTTTTTTTTAAAAATCAAAGTTCTGGCTATTATTAATCCCATTGGTAAAGATAAGTTATATTTAGTTCCAAAGCTATTTTTGAGTGTTAATTGTTCTCTTAGTCAATCTGAGTGTTTATGACAGAGTGCTATAGACGGAGAGGCTTATAAATAACAGAAATTTATTTTTTGCAGTTCTGGAGGCTGAAAAATCTGAGGTCAGGGTGCCAGGATGATTTTTGTTCTGGTGACAGTAGCCTCTCTCAGGTCGCAGACTGCTGCCTTCTCCTAACCTCCCATGGCAGAGAGAGGATGAAAACGCTCTTGGGGTCTCTTTCTAAGAGCACTGATCCAACCCTCATGACCTAGTGACCTTCCAAAGGCCCCACCCCTAATACCAATGCATTGGAGGTTACAATTTCAGTATATAAACTGGGAGTCATTGAGACACACATATTCAGTCCATTGCAATTGCATATAAATAAACAAAAAATAAGTAACCAGGAAAGTGAAAACACCAAACCTGTAGAATCATTGCATTGAGTTGGTGGGGGTCTCAGAGGCATTAATCTCTGCATTCTAGAAATAAGGAAATTGAATTGCAGACAGGTCCAGTGAGTTGCCCAAATTTAATTATTATTTTTTATTTAACAACTGTTTATTTAACACAGAACACTTTAGAATACTAACTCATTCAATCCTCATAACAATCTTGATGTAGATGCCACTGTGATCCCCACTGTACAGATGAGGAAACTGAGGCACAAAGAAGTGAAGAGATGTCCCCTGGTCAGTGGCAAAGCCAGAGTCAATTCCCGAGCTGGCTGATGTAGCCCCCACACGTCAGGTTACGAGCCTCTGCTTCTCTAAACCAGTCAGAGGCAGAGTCAAGGCCAGAACACAAGATCCTGACTCTGAATCCCATGCTCTCTCTCCTCTAAAATGTCCCGATTTTAGACAGGTTTTTCCTGATCCCAGTCACTAAGCCTCTTGGCTATCTTTACATCAAAATGCTTCCTTTTCTCCACAAACTTCAGTGTTGGTAGTGTTTCTCATTTTCACAGATGGAAAATTTCTCTCCCCTCAGCTACACTCATTTTCCATCTCATCACAATCAAACCACGGCTGGTGAAACCACAACAAAAAAGCCTCAGCGTTGTGCATTCCTGAAACGAGCAAAAAGAGAGAAAGAGCAAAAATAAATGGATCAATGACCACATGCAGTGTTTGCTTTTCTCTGTCCTGGAAATGAAACAACACAAAGCAAGCTGCCTGCACCCACCCCATACAGCTCACTCACAGCCCAAACCCCTGGTGCTGGTGCATTTTACCATCACCTGCCTTCTAGGGGCCAGAGCTAAAGAATGCAGAAGCCCCATTTTCACTTCACTTTCTATAACTGAGGGCTGGAAAATATGGAATTTCAACACCAGAGAACTGGAGTAGTGAGAGGGGAGAGCACACCCTTGTGCCTTGGAGACAGTACACACTCAGACGCTGCCCCACCAAGGCAGTGACAGCTAGTCGAGAGGCATCAACCCAACTGAGGGACCTAAACCAGGGCCCAGTGAATAAAGAGACGCTTCCCTCTCCCCCTGTCCCTCCCCTAGTTCCGAGACACTGAAGGCGTTTGGGCCTGAAACATGGAGCAAGAAAAAGAGCTTTGGAATAGATGTGAACTTGAAAACTGAAAATTGGGCTAGGTTACAGTAATCAAAATTGACCAGAAATATATAAAATCCACCCAAGATGTTTCGTAAAGTCAGAAAAGAATCTAATCAACAAAATCGAAGGCAGAAGTGGAGGAAAAACAGTTTTGAATTAACTCCAAATAAAATTGTTGGATTTATAGCAGCATGTCCATTTTCCCAGAGGTAGTTCATTTCGGTGCAGAGGAAATGGGCGTGTTCAGCCAATGACAAGGTGGGAAATACGGACTCATTTTAACTGCATAGTCACTGTGCTGCGGTAGCGCCCACGCTTCATGTGGAAGGAAGGACGAATACGGACAGACACTCTGAATCTGGCTCCTTGAGAATTTCTGTTTTCAGCCTCAGTGAGCAGTGGATGCTGACTTTACTGCAATGAGTGGGAGAGGAAATGCTCACCAAGCAGTTATGCTGACCTTGGGCAAATTATGGGGCTCCCTCGCCCTCAATTTTCTCCCATAAAACATGTGAATGACATCTGTTCATTGCGCTGTTTTAAGGATTACATTGTGTCTTCCACAATGGCTGGCACTGGTGCCCCTGAAGTGCTCAGAGAATGTCAGTCTTGACAAAACGCCTTTCTGACATAAAACTTGACACAATAACCCCCACTTAAGTGGACAGAAGTACCAAAAGGACTTTGTGGAAAGACTGTCTCATAGAGGAGGCACCCACATGGCACGGAGTGGGAACCCACGCTGGGCCTCCCTCCCTCCAGATGAAGGTCTCAGTTTCCTGAGAAATCTTAAAGCATAGTTCATTCTAATAACCGCCATATGTCATCTTTATAATCCTGTTTAAAAACAGCTCTGTTTGATGATTTTTAAGCATTCAGATTTGAAAATGTGTAGTCCATTTAAGAAGACCATAAGATAAACAGAACAGGGCTCCAAGTGGGAAAATTAGTAACAAGTAGAGGTCCAAGAATATCACTTTTCTTTTTAGATGGCAATGCAGAGCTGGAAGGGGGTGGGTAAGGGAGGGAGGGAGAGGGAGGCGGGGAGAGAGAGCGAGAATGAGAAGAACGTGTCCAAGAACTCAGTGGCCAAGCAGTGGGACACAGATCAAAGAGCACAAAATGACAAGAGAAACTAAGGGTCATTGAGGGCTGCAGAACAATGGGGAACCTTCCAAAAGAAAAATCATACCTTCTCTTCGAATAGAAGTCAGAAGTAGTTGGAAAGAGTCCTGGAGCCATGAAAGTCTCCCATAACTGAGAGAACATTAAAAACCTTAGAGAAAAAATGAAACACACAGAGCTTGTATAAGTTATAACTTCCAAGTGCATCCTGCATTCTTCTCTTTGACTCTAACTTAGATGTTATAAGAAGGCAGAATAAGCTCATTGATATACATATAATTTTTTCATAACTAGTTATATAGAAATAACAAAGTCAAGTGCTTCTTGCTTTCTATCTGTGGTTCCAGTTATTCTTACCTGAAAAAAAACTATTCTTGGGCAACAAGTCGTCCCAGACCCAAACCAATGGCTTATAGATGTATATCAGAATCAGCTGGGACCTTTTCAAAACAAACAAACAAACAAACAAACATACTTGATTTCCAATTTCCAACATTTAAATCAGAAACTCCTAAAGAGGGTGGAGTACAGGAATGCATGTTATAATATATTAAGTCTCCTGAGGTTTTATGCATCTTCCATTATAACTGCCAGCCTGGTTCATTCAACTGGTGGCCGCTATGCAAATTTCATGCATTATTCTCCAAGGAAGAATCAATCCACCACTGCAACCCTTCTCTCTTGTTAAAGCTGAGAGCCTGCAATCCATTCACTTAGCAATCTCTGGCAAACCAGCCTAGACAATTCTAACTTGTAGTAGTCATAATTAAGTAATCTAGGTGCATCCTAAATCTTTTCAAAAATAAGAAGTAGGACTTGCTCAATAATGACTTATTGTCAATTAATCAAGGCTAAATTCTGGGCTTGAAATCATTAGTGCTTTTTCCCTGGTGGTCTACAGCACCTGTGTTTTCTGGGAGGTCCAACTACAGCAGATGGCAAAAGTCACTTCTTTCTTAGGCCATTTGTCCTACTGTTGGGATTAGTCAGTCAATAACAGGCAATTGAGCACCTGGTGTTACAGGTGCTATGTGTTCAACTTGGTCTGTTTTTAAGAAATTTAAAATGCAATTGGGGGAGCCAACACATGAGAAAATAAGCAAGAGAAACAAAAGCGGGATATGAGAGTCTGAAGTCAAATAGCAGGAACAATAGTAAAATAAAATGGTGATGTTATGTGAACAAGGGGAGCTATTGACTGAGCTTATTAGAGAAGACTCCTTCTCTAATAAGAAGACTCTTACTAGAGAAGGAAGCCCGAACTCAATCCTAAAGAATAGAAATGATGATGTGACTAGAGCATTCAGACTCAATTTTCAGCTGCATGGTCAACAATGGGGTTGTCGATATCAAGAAAAACAAAGATGACGGGCTCCAGGTCTGTCCGTGCAAGGCTCACACTTGCTCACACCAGAGTACAAGTCTTCATCACTCACACAGACAGCTGTTGAGACAGTGTGGCTGGCTCCATGGATGCAGTGGGTCTCTGAGACGGCCTTACCTAACAGAAAATGATTCAATAGGAAGAATTCGAGAAAAAATGGCCTTCCAGAGAAAGGACACGGGCTATATCTGGGGAAGAGCAAGTAATTGAATTCAACAGAGCATTTAAAAAAAAAGAAAAAAAAAGCTAAAGGGTCTTATCAAATGTCTAAAGAGGTTTGAGTCATATTTTAGAAAATTCAGAATGTCAGTTTGATATATTTCCATTTAATTTAATAGTCAGTGTGGAGTTATTAAAATGTACGCCCTGTAGAATGACATAATCAGAGTTGTACTTTAGAAGGAAAATGCTGGCAGCAGCCTGCCGGTTAATTGGGAACAAAGAAAGAAGGGGCAGGAAGAGCAGGAGGTTCCTGCAGGTGTCCAGGTGAGAGGAAGTGAGGTGGAACCTGGGCGCAGCTTCCCGGCAGTGGCAGCCCCTCCCCTGCCACTCTGCAGATTCCTCTGGGTGAAGAGATGTCACCAGAATCTTCCCAGTTTAGTAACAAAAAGAACCAGTTCTTTTCAACGAAGTACTGAGGAGAAGTGGGTTAAACAACCACACCCTAACAACTTTCAGTAAAAATTACATCATCAGTGCATTCGTTAGATTATAGCACCTATATTTATATATAAATTTATGTATTGAATATACAACTCTGAAAAGAAAAAATAGTCCCACTTTCTGCTTTGGGTGGATATGTGAGAAATGCAAATTCCCCAACTGTTCACCCCCCACACCTACCCCTTCCCCGTGCTCATCCAAGGAGGGACAAAGCATTGAATGAGCAGAAGACTTCAATTCTCTGCCTCAAAAATGCAGTACTGACTCAAAATGCTGTGCTTGTCTAACTGCACTACAAGATTTGCATTAGTGGCAATATAATGTAAAGGCACTGGGGAGTGCTGGGGAACACAACCCTGCTAGTGTAGACCTTGGGGAGGACATGCGGCGGCGGCACTCATCGCACATCGAGTGAGTATCATCACCGTAGAGGAGAAAGGGGTGTTGGACTGTAATTATCATAGTGGTTATTTTTATTGAATTATGTGTCATCTTTCAAGTTGTTTTCATAATTTTATATCCTTTATATTTAGACCAACTGCCCATTATTCCCATTACATAGAAAAGAAAAGTAAGGCAAAGAAAAAGCTCATTGTCTTACGACCAGCTAAACTGGGACCTAGCCTTCAATTTCTAGTTAACTACTAATGCTTCTTCGGTTAAACTTTACTGGGTTTCCTCTTCATATTCACTGAGATCCTCTGCTCTCATCTTTGAGCCAAATCCACGTCTTCACCTTTGCATCAGTTGCCTTTGATATCATGCCTAATGTCTTCTGAGGTCAAAAAGGAACTTGGAGCATATTAAAAAAATACTCCAAGGGTTTGATGGATGTTAAATTGCTCTTATAAAATAACATCTTGACATAAGTTAATTGCAAATTAATGAAAAGCATATGAATTATAATACAGTCAAATAAAACTCATTGGTTCAAAAAAAATAAAGGAAAATCTGCTTAGCATAAAACCCTCTGCCAGTTCCCAGATACTTAGGCAATAAATCATGACAGTCTCTGACCTAACACATGCTGGATTGTCTGTCTCCGCATTAAAGGAGGCATTTCCACAAGTGCTGAATGACCAATCTTCTGAAAACCAGCCGAGGATTTGGAAATTGCATTCCAGTGTGCCTTTATTGCTGTAAAGAAGTCCAGGGAGTTTCAAAGTTCTCCCTGCCCCCCAAAGGCCCCTGAGTGACCTGGGAAACGCACTTGTAAAGACAGTGAATTCTAGCATTTATCAGCTTAGTCCACTCTCTGGTCTGCAGCAACTTCGAGTGGGAAAAACTTTCAATTTCTCTGAAAGCTCCAATCCTCTCCAAGGAAAGTCTTCCAGTTTAAGCTCCTATAAGCCCAGAACTTAAATGCAGATTCATCCCAGATGTTATTGATGATGGTAACCCCCTCCTACTAGACACCACTAAGAATACTGTCACTCTCAAAGACAAACACATTACGGCCTCCAAGTGGATTAGGACCCTGGATGTTTAGTTATTCTTCGGTTATGCCCTAAATCATTTAGTGCTTTGAAGTCTGAAAGCTCACCAATAATATCCATTCTGGCTTTGAAATGAGGCCAAAGGAATATAGATTCGGTACAGTATGGAATAGTGCCATAGGAGTTTTAGTGAAAAGAAATAATGGTCATAAAGTAGTATCTTAAAAGATTTTTCTACACCAGCTGGACAGGTGTCATGATGGGTGAGGAGAGATGATCTGAGAAGGACACCTGAGTCAGGACCTGTTTGCCCTCCTGTGACAGAGCCCAACTCACACTACCTTAAACAAAAAAGAAAGCACCATGTTTCCTGAGGAAGGTTCAAGATTGCAGAAAGAGCTGCAGGAACCGAGGCACCAAGGACCCTTTGCTTCCTGGATTCTCTCTCCATCCATTTGTCAAATCTGCTCACTGCTGCTCTTTCCTCATGTGGTGGCTTCACTCTTTTTTTCTGGAAGTTAGACTTCTCTTCTGGCAGGAGATGTTGGCTGGCAGCTGTCCCAGCCTCGCACCCCCCTGAACCACAGGGAAGGATGCTCACTGGCTCTCCTTGAATCATACATTCCAGTTAGATTGTGTCGAAGCCCCAGGGATGGAGTAGTGTGAGTGACCCCATCTGGCTTACATACTCAGTAGCTGAAGAAAGGACCGAGGGAGAGCTGGCTGGCAGATAAGGAATTATAACGACAATCATGATGATGACCTCCCCAATCTTACCATCTGCTACAGTGGCCTGATGGGCTGTGGAGGTTTGGAGGGTGCCTACTCTAGGATGACCATGGTGGAAATGTTCTTCCTTGCTCATCACCTACCCCCAAAATACCCTTCCTTTAAAGCACAGGTGGCAAACACAAGGCCCACAGGCCAAATCCAGCCCTCCACCTTGTTTATTCAGCCCGGCACCTTTTTTCTACTCAGTGGCAGTGCCGAGCTCCTACCCCTAGTTAAGGATTAGTTACATTTATGCAGTCCTAAAATTACATTCGGCCCTTTGAAGGCAACCACGAAGCTGATGTGGCCCCCAGTGACAATGAGTTTGACACCCCTGCTCTACACCCACATTGGTATCACACTTCCCCAGCCTGACCCAGGTGTACTTCCTGTACTCTTCCCTACATGCCTCTAAAACTCCTGCTCCGTTTCAGATAAGCTAGCCTTACAATCATTTTTTATTTTAGATTTTTTATTTCTAAAAATAAACATAAATACATAAGATAATATAAAATTTGAAATCCAGGATTGTGTTTATTTTTATCATTAAGATGGGCATTATTTTACCTTTTAAATCTATAGTAAGTTCTTCAACTCTCTTATGTTCCTTCCACAACAGAAGCAGCTGATTGAGTGATTATACTCTGTGTTTAAACACATATTAGCAGGAAAACTCCCTCTATTAAGTAATCCCAAAATTCCCTTTAATGAAAGCGAATATGACCCTAAGGAAGTTGTAGCTCGAAATATATCTAAATGTATGTAGAGCGAAGATTGCACTAGACAGAGAATTAGGATGTCTTTATAGTACCCTAAATGTATTTTTTCTCCATGATAATGTTCAATTAATTTGGATCGACTTTTTTACTCAGAATCTTCTTCTACAGATTCGGCTTCTTACCCTGTCTCCTGTGTACTTCTATACATGGCTGCCCAGGTAACCCATCGGCTTCCGTCACAAAGTTAACTGAAATTGTTGGATAACCTGTTCTTTGATTTAATTATTTCTCTTATATTATCCCAGCCTGAGTAGGGAATAAAGAGGGAACCAATTTCATTATCCTGGATCACTGGAGCTAACGTGTAACACAGAACTGGTAATACCCGCTTTGTGAGTACTTCAAAGTGAGCGCATAACATTAGTGAGCTGATATCAGCACATTAATTTATCTAAATTAATCAGAATAAACCATAGTTTATATAAAACTATATTCTGAATAACTAGATAGCGAATAGAAATTATGATTATTAGTATTGTCACTGTCATGAAACTCATGTAAATCATCTTCTCATGGCTGTTTTTCAAAAGGAAAATAAATGTAAGACTGATTCCATTTATTTAAAACCACTGAATCAATGTAGGTTCAAGCAACTGTGGCTAAAACATAAAAGGGAAATAAAAGAGAAGATGTTTACTATTAGAGAAAACATTTCATTATTGTGTATACTGGATTTCCCAAGCTTAGACAGGAATTTTAAAGGTTCACTATGTACCTTGACTTACATTTATCTAAAACATTCGGGCTACTGAAAAGTTACACCAGGTCTCTTCTTCCTCTGTGATTATCTGTGAACACACACACGTATACACACAACACACAGCGGCCACATCATTTTTTAACCTTCACATTTATCAGTAATTAGAGGGACTGGTTGTCCTCCTCCGATGAAGTTCAATGGAGGAGGAAAATTATTATCTGCTACACCTGGAAGATACGAGAGCTCCAAAATACATGGCCATGGGTCTTTTCTCTCAATATATAATGCGTGTTAATATTCTTTCTTAATCCAAAAATATCCAGTTTTTTAATTTGTTCTTTGGACCTGATCATAATAAAATTTTCAAAAATGTTAGACCCTCCTGGGAAGAACAGCAGGCCTTTAATACATATTTAGTAAATTTGAGCAATGACAACCATATAACTTCTTTAAAATATCATATTGCAGCCATTTCTAATTTTTTAGCCTCATTACTGAAGATAAAATATTAACTAAAATGACTACATTTTGCTCAGACTTGACTAAAGTGATGGGTCTCAAGTCGTGGTCCCTGCACCAGGAACATCAACATCACCTGGGAACTTGTTGGAAAAGCCAGTTCAGGGACTTCGCCCAAAGTACCGAATCAGAATCTCTGAGGATGGAGTCCAGCAATCTGTGGTTTAACAAAAGCCTTCTAGGCGACTTGATGACCCTTGGGGTCAAGAATTCTAAAAGCAGGGCCGAGCCCTGAGAAGGTGATACATCATCCCTCTCCCTGTCTCGTGCACCCCTCTGAGCTTTCAGTCTGTTCTCCGTGAGCCTAGGCACTGGGGTGCCTGTAGGTGGCAGCCTGCCCAGGAAGAGCCCCATGTCCACATTTTACTCTGTCTTCCTCCTAATCATCCTGATTACGTTTTCTTCACAAAACGCCCCAGTTGAGTCACATTTTGTGAGAAACACAAATTCTGACCGAGATGTTAATGGCCATCGCTATTATTCTGTCATGCTCTCAGGAAGGCTGCACTGCACACTGGGATCTGATCACTGCGTGAGTTTGGGTGGTCGCGTAATACTCCTGCAGCACTATCTGCAGGAAAACCATCTAGTCCTTCAGGCTTTGACCGTGACCCTGAGCAATAATGTCATCACCCACTCTCCACTCCTGCACGATGTAGCATCGAACTCTTCTCATTCAGTTTTCTGTTCATGCAGCAAATATTTATTGAACATCTACTGTGGCTTGCCCTGGGTTAAGCCTTGTTCACTTTCTAACCTCTGAAATAAATAATTACAGGAAGAAAGGAAAGAAAGAACAAGAAAAGGAAGTAAAAGGATGAGGAAAGTGAAGATCTCTAACTGCCCAAACTGCATCTTTCTGTCTTGCTGAAGCTCCAAAGTCACCCCTTCCTCTGTGTTTTTAACTGCCAGCTCAGAAAAGTTTTACTTTTTGATTACCCCAGTCTGAAGAGGCCAAGGCTTAGAAACAGCTAAATGTTGTAGTGAAGCCCCCAGATAATTTTCCTATAATTAACACATATTTGGATAGGAGGCCACTGGCTGTATACCCCTCTCCTCGATGGCTTTTTCATTAACAGGGAAGAAGCGGAATTCCACATTTCATGTAATTAATTTTTGGACTTTATTATAGGTTTTCTTGTATGACTCATAAATAAAAGGACAGATCTGGTCTCATTGCTAAATAAAAAATAAAAGCACACTCCTCCTCCTCCCTGGGCTGATGGTGCATGGTTGAGTGGCTTTGACTGCAGAGTGCCTTCCAAATTTAGAATAAAATATGTGCTGAGTAAATCCTTGGGTCTCTGACCTGAGGCCAGTCACTCTCCCTTAAATAATCTCCAATTCTTTTCCCCTGTGCTTTGGTATAAACGTAGAAATCCTCTAATGGGGCTGTTCTCAAAGGATGGTTGAGCAGCACTACTAATATCATCTGGAAACTCAATTTGTTGGGCACCACCCACGGCCTACCAAGTGTCAGATTCTGAGGGAGGGGCCTCCACGCTGTCTGAACAAGCACTCCAGGTGATAGAGAATAAGCACTTAGTAATTTGAGAACCACTGTTCCACTGTATTTCTCACTGAAACCACGACACTCAAATCAATGAAGACATGTCCTCATTCCAAAAAAAAAGAAGGAAAGACTTGCCCCAGGAATGCTTCAGTATCCGTTAGTCAGGGAATGCTCCCTATGACCACCTGCACATAAGGATAGTTTGTCAATGGGACCCAAGTCTGCGGATGAAGTAAAGAAAGGTCATAAAATAAAGGTCATGCCTAGACAAAGTATGATATTTTCTTACTAATTAGGAGTATGACCCGTTAAATCAATCCTATGCTGTGCACTGGAAAGACAGGGAGAGGGGAACATGGAAGAGGAGAGTGGGGAGGACAAGGAGGGCAGGGAAGGGCTAAGAAAGAATAAGAAGAAAAGGAGAATAAATAGAGGAAATTTGAATACGGCTGTGCTTTGGTTGGCTTTGTCACTGGATTGCAAAGTCATTCAAAATTAGGCAGTAGTAACAGTAGTATTAGCTAATATATAAGATGAAAGGGGAATATATGGCAAATGGGGGCAGAAATGAGGTAAACTATAAATGACATAGCAACAAAGAAATGTAGCGACATAAAATAATGTCCGAGGAAAAAACAAAATAAAGTTGCGTGCCTCTAATAATCATTATTATTTTAAAGATAGTACTATGTGAGTAAGAATTGGAAGATATTATAATAAACAGCATTGTAAAGTAAACTAATGTTGGCATTTTTGTCTGTTTCTCAACATTGACTCTAATGCTAAGGATTTTCTTTTTAAGTTATGCTAACTAAAGGGTGTGGGAGGTTAACTGCACTACAGTTCAGAGTTTTTCTGTTTTTTTTCCCATACTAGTTCCTGGAATTGCAGCCCGCAGCGCCTGTTGTGTAAAGTAACTTACAAACATGTTCTCACCCAGCTGGTCAGGTGTCACATCAGATCAATGAATGTAATTGATGTGCGTACACTCTAAAAGCCCAGCAGAAATTCCAAGAAAGAGCTGACTTGCACATCCCTGTGTTTGAAATATTTTGTTCTAAATGAAGGAGATACAACACTGTGAGTCATTTGAAACTCCAAAGTCACATTCGTATAGTTCGTGGTGTTGTCCACCCAGGTAAGAAAACTGGCGTTAGAGACAATCTGTAGCAGAGACCTGCAGGAAAGACAACTGAGAAACCCGGAGAGGAAATCCCTCTGCACTTTCACCCTGGAGTCACAGATGTTCCTGAGAATGGAACCTCATTGGGAAAAATAAGTAAGCACGCAGAACGTGAGCAATTAGGAAAATGTCCACTACAAAGGGCTAACCCTTCTAAAGAGCAACGGTTAAAGAATAACTGGTGCAGCATTTATTTCTTTGGCACTCAGGGGGGAAATAATAGAAATGGAAGAAATAGAAAGGGACTTGCCCCAGAGTGGCTTGGCAGTCTGAAGAACAGCTGGATTTAATACAGCTTTCCCAAGGAAAGAGAGGGAAGATTTGGAGCTAGCCCAACTTGTCCATCCAGATGCATTTAGCTGTTATACATTCATCCATTCATTTGTCACTTTACTGAGTGGCCACCATATACCAGGTGGGCCAGGTGCTATGGCCTAGGGAAGCGAGTCTTCACTCCAGTCCTGGGCCTCTTCTCTGCCTCTTGCCTTAGCCCATCTCCCTAATTTTGACACTAACACTTCACTGGAGGGAGAGTGTGAAGCCTCGTTCTACACCTTTCAATTGGGAGAACACCTAAAATAATCTAAACAAACAGGACCTAAAAGTCCAATTTTTAATGCACCATTTGTGTTAAAATAACTTTCTGGGTTCAAGATGAAGTATCTCCTGCCCAGGTTGCCACATCAGCAAACCAAAAATAGATAACTTTTGCATCCCTATAAGTGTTCTGGTTTACCAGAAATGCAGTACACCCTGTCAAATCCCCAAACACCAAGCCAGCTCTGGGCTCTGTACTCAATTCCTTGTTGTTTCTCACCACAAACACCCAAAGAAGGCTGACCGAGTGTGGGACCCCAGCCAATCAAGTATTTTCTATTTGACTTTTTCTTATTTTTGACTCTTTATCCTATAAAATACTTCCTGCCTTTCGCCCATTTTGCAGTCCTCTGATTGGAGATTTTCTACTTTATGAACTGTAAATAAAGTTTGTTGGTATCATCTAAACTGCCTTCTTTAATCATTTTTTAACTGCTACAATTAAATCCTCTTTCTTAGCCAATCAAACAATAGGTCTCAGGGGGTTAGTTACTTTTTTACTTATGACCTAGTCTTATGAGGCACTAAGGTATAAAATGGTTTAAGGAAGCCCAGTCCCTGCCATTGAAATGCTTCCAGTCTACAGTTTAAACAATTAGAGAACAATAGAACATTGTTTTTAATGAAAAAAATAAACTAGCTTAGTAGAAGACCTGCTAGGGAGAAGCAACCCAAAATCCATACATTTTTGCCCATGTTTGGAAATGGCAAACTTTGGAAAGTTTGAAGTCATTGGGACTAAGAGAAAACCCCAGACACATCTTGATTTCCAATGCCATACATGTGTCAGAAGCAATCCTTGATAATCACTATCTACTATTCTAGTATTTATGCAGTGGCTGCCAGGATGTTGGGCACACCTAAGTCAGGTGTCCCCTTTCTGTTCAAAGGAAATGGAATCTGGTCCACCTAGCTACTTCCAATACTGGATCAGTATGAACATGGAGAGTTGATAAATATACAACATTCCGGCCCTTTCGGCAGGAGTGAATTTCATTCTGGCAGAGTCAGGGTGTAAGGAGAGCTGCTCACAACACCCACGCCTTAGACTCTAGATAACCGCTGATTCCACCCGTGCTCAGGCTTTAACTTCAAGTGTACGCCCACATAATCATAACAGTGCAAATGAAGCATCAGATCTTGTAAGGAGACCCCAACTAAATCAACGCCTTGGGTGGCGGCCAGTGAACTCTTGATACTCAGAAGAAATCCCTCTGCTATATCTGTCTTTTGTGCCAAGGTAGATGCAAAATGATTTCATGCAAAAGTGCACCTAACCTACCTGACCCTTAACCAGGATTCAGTTATGAAAGAGCTACAGAGGGAAATGCTATGATCTGAAAGAATGCAAACTTAGAGCCAAATCCTGAAGCAACAATTATAGTCAGCCTCAGAGGGATTAATTTAGAATATACAGAGAAAGGTTTGATTGCTGATGTTTGGGATGCTCTGAAAGCCACCCCACTATGAAATTAAAATGACTCACCTAATCTCAGATGAGGCCATTACCACACTGTGAGTAGAGAAATCCCAGACTCAGTGCTCCGAGGGCAAGATCGTAAAAGCATGACTATTAAAAATTGGAAGGACATTAGAGTTTTTTCCAATCTTCTACTTAATGTACCAACTCTCTCTACATTCTAGAAAAAATGCTCATCAGCTTTGTTTGAACAAGGAAATGATCATTTCAAAACAACAGTAAATCTCTTGGTGCTTCAAATGATGTGTCTTCTTGTTTCCTCCCCCCATACTAATGGTAAATAATGGCCTCTGTGTTCATATATGCAGAGGCTACATCCATACAGGCCAAGGATTTTTGAAGCTTTCTTACCCTGCCTTTTATACGATACTATGAGCCAGTAAATTTTCTTTTTGTTTGCTCAGCCCATCTAGTCACACCAGGTAGGGAGAAAGTTTGCAGGAAGTATATCACATGTTAAATCAATATCCACTTTCCAGTACAAAAGTAAATAACAAATTTTTCAGGGTTAAGTTTGAACCATCCACAAGAAGTATATGTTTCCTTGAATATATATATTATTCTCCTTCAACCCTACCTCTACAAAGAGTCATAAACATACCTCACTGAAGAACTGGAAGAGTCTTCACAAACCATTTACTCTAGCTCTTACAGAAAAAGGTAGAGAAAACTTTTTGTAAAAAGTTCTGGAAAATGTTTCAGAAAAAAAGATGACCGTGTCAGAGAAACGTAGACCTACTACAGGGTGTGAGCTTAGAAACTGAAGTTCTGCACTTGCGAATCAGCCACGATAAATGGAAGGACACAATTAAGGTTAATAAAACCAACAATCAAGTACCGAGTAGCGTTCTAAGTACTGCACATATATTAACTCATTTAATCCTCAGAATAACTCCATAAGACAGGCTCCAAAAGTATCTTATTTTAAGTATGATAAAACTGTGTCTTAGAGATACATAACTTCAAAATCTGTGTATTATACTTTATATCATTACCATCCATAGATGCTATGATTCAGCACTAAATTTAGACCTGAAGTCCTGATATTTAATGCAAAAAAAGGAAAAAAAAAACCCTGATTGCTTTAGAACTTTAATCATCTAGACTAATAGACTAGTCTTTTCAAAGAGACTATTTCTTCAAAGTGAAATTAAATAGACTATTTCTTCAAAGTGAAAAACTTCTGAGAGCAAACTTTGGAAAGAGTCAATCATGCAGGGCTGTATATAAGAAATAATGGACCTCATAATGGTCAGTAGACAGTGATCAGCACTTTTTCAAGTCTGTGTTTCTTGTAGGAGCCTGCCGTCAGTGCTGAGGGTGCCTGGTCTGGAAGCCAGGGACATATTCTGCAAGTGAAAAGGGCACAAAGGCTGAAGAACAAAGCACAGGCATCGCTTTTGAAAGGAGTGTTTTCTGTTTTGTTCAACTTAGTTTGACTTAAAAAGGAAGCCCAATAGCTGAGAACAGAGATTGTGCAACTGAAAAAAACTTCCCCTGTGCTGTTCAGGTTCAGGAGATAAAATGAGGATAAATCAAGCAATGCAGCAACCAGTCAAGGTAGCAACAGACAAATCACAATAAAATAAAATGTTTCTCTGGGTTGCGTTCAGCAGCATCTGTGGTAACTCCCTTTCCCCTCTGCCCCACCCTGCTGCAGCACACAGAGTTTTCCCACGTTGCCTGCACACTTCTTGTCTGCGCTCTGTGCGTTGCCGAGTCTCTACTCCACGGGATCCCCAAACTAACGAAAAAGTCAGCCTTCACCAAGTACCTGCATCCACTCATACCTTCTCCTCTCTTCTTCCTGGTACAGTAGAAAAAGTTCCTTCTCCTAGCAAAGCCCAGTCTCCCAAATCTGTATTGTAGATATCTTCCCGTCCCATCTCTCAGAAACCCGTTTCATCCACTAGCTCGTCTCTATCATGATCTCCAAGCTCTTCTTCTCTAGAGGAGTGTTTCCTGCTACATACAAGCATCACTTTAAAGTCCTTTTCATACCCATATTCTTCTAGTTACCCATTTAAGTTTCATCTCCAAGCCCTGCCCAAGTTTCTTAAAGAACGATGTATACATACATTTTTGTTTTCTTACTTCTTTTGCAATTTTTAATTCAAATCTCAATTACTCTTGCTAAAACCACTGATTGGCATTGTTATTTATCAATAATTGCTCCAAACAACTCTGCTGGCTCTTGTACAAGCATGCTGGCCTTCCAAAGTGAGAGCTTGTCACCCCTCTCATTGGCGTTGATCTAGGTTTTTCACTGCTTTGATCAATATATTGCCACAGGAGGGATGCCTGTGGGCTGACCTGGCAGCTTCCCCTCTGCCTCATTTCTCCTGGAGCACTCACTCGGACCACTCTCTCAGAAACGAGCCGCCACACTGAGAACTCCAAGCGATGGGGTGAGGCCACTGTAGGTGCTCACCTGCCTCAGGCCCTGCAGGTCATTTGTTCACTCTTCTGAGAGGGTTCTTCCCTCTCCCTGCTCCACCCCTGGCTAACTCCACTCATCCTTCTAACCTAAAACTAAAATTATTTCCTCAGAAATGCCTTCATTTGAAATACACCAACTCAACTCACGTACCAAAATTATAATTGGTCATCAGCATTGTATTTCTAATTCATAGTGCTTATCAACATTTTTAATTGCTATTTTATGCCAGAATTATTTTTAACATCTGTCTCCACCAAAATACATAATTCTTAAGTTTATGTTGTGTATATAGTTTACTATTATGGTAGGCAGCTTCTAAGATGAGTTCCAGTGATCCCTGACCCCTGGTATGCACACTCCTGCAATGCACTCTTCTTCAGTGTGCACTGAACCTAGTGAGTCACACCCAATCAATACGTATGAAAAAGTGATGAAATATCACTTCTATAATTAGGTTGTAAAAGACTGCAACTCGAGCTCTTGCAAGCTGATTCTAATCTATTGACTTATCAACTTGCACGTTTGGCCAAGGCAAGTTGCCGTGTAAGAAAGACCCGACCGGCAAGGAGTGAAGGGCAAACACTGGCCAGCAGGCTCCGAGGGACCAAATCCTGCCAACAACAATGTGTGAGCCTGGACAAGGATTATCCCACAGTTCGCCTTGAGATTCCTACAGCCCAGTAGTCCCTGAGACTGTAGCCTGAGGAGCAGAGGACCCATCTAAGCCAAGCTCAGATTACTGGTGTGCAGAAATTGTGAGATAATAAACACGTGTTGTTTTAAGCCACACAATTTTAGGGAAATTTTTTAATGCCACAATATAATCGATGTGTTTCCTATACCCAAACTAATAAATGTTAGTGACAGTGTTCTAAGCACTTCATAAAGAATCGTTCATTTAATGGTGACAGCAGCCTTAGGAGAAAGCACTATTATCTTTCTAATTTTACGTATGAGGAAACTGAGGCAGGAAGGTTCAGTAACTGACAAAGTTCACTCAACTAGTAAGGATTAGAGTTAGTGCTTGGGTCACATAATCTAAATAGAAATTAAATGAATTAATCGTCACATAATCTAAATTAAATCAATTAAATGAATAGATAAATAAATGAATGCCTCTATCACTCTTCAAAATAAAACGGATAATATAGATATTTTGGGGGCCTTTAAAACATGTTCAGCATTCTAACAAATCACATGAAATTAGTAAATACACATTTACTTGGCTCTCACTGTACACTAGTACCGTGAGGTCTTGCGGTTGACATAAAATACACATTCCCCAAATCTGGTGTAGACAGTAGAAATGAGACACTTTATACTATTTACAGACCAGTTCAAGAAACCATGCAGAAGAGCCTGGTTACTGGCCATGATTTATGGCATGCGATTTAGGGCCAAGACAGGTGAATCACTTCACTGACCCATATTACCTACTTCAGTTGTAAGCAAACCATTTTTGCACCTTGAGTATCCAATGGGTATTTTATAGGATACCTTCTAATGACCTAGTGTAGGTCATACTGTGCAATGTCAACTCCTTCCAGTTCCACACCTGCAAGCTGTGCTATGTGACGCATGTCAGATGATTTTCTTGCTATGGCTCAGATGTAGTTTCCAAACAAAGTAGCTCCAAAATATGACTCGACTCCAAAGCCTGAGACCACCTGCTCACACACCCTCTCTGTATCCTTTATTAAAAGCAAAAGTGAATCCCCAAACAGTGATCACTTCAAATTGAAGTTTGATTTGAATGAAAGAGAAATGGGTGGGACTACCCATCAGCATTAAAGCTATTTTACCTCCTGAGAGTCTGTGGGTGTTTGGGCAGTAATATAATAACAAATATGCTGATATGCATCTGAAGGGAGTGTTATGTGACCATGAGTCATTATGCCCATCACTTCAACGCTGCTTTTGTAGCTGGCAGGAAGTGGTGTGTGTCTCCAGAGCTTAAAATGGGCCTCAAAGTAGGTGGGGCCTAAGAAAATATTGATATAGTATAAAGAGTGTATTTCTAAACTAGTTACAAGGTCACCCCCACCCTATGTTAGAGGTCAAATCTACCTCTGAGAGGTTCCACATGGATTTCTGGAATATTCTCTGGGTTGAGCACTTTTGCTGTTCATCTGATTTCTGAAGTGTGTGGGAAAGACAGCATAAAGTCACCAAGAGAGCACTTGGCTTGGAGTCCATCTGTGGGACTTCCATTCAAGTCAGTTCACTGGGCTTTAGTTTGTTCTAGAATGGGAATAATTTTAGATCTGCTTTTCTTTAGAATCAGCCTCCTTTCCACAGCTTACTGGAATACCGTAGTGAAGGGACCAGTTTCTTCCACTATCTCTCTGCGGCAACAGTACCTGCGAGCCGAGATCAGCACCATCACCCCACATCCACTCCAACTTAGTCAGAGATTTTTCATTGTCTGGCTTTGCCTTTCATGTACAGCCTAGTAGCTTCTATAAAAGAAAAAGTAACTTCTCCATTTCGAAAGTTGAAGGGTCATTGCCCTTAATAAGGGAGCACATAGGGAAGGACTATCAGTCCCGAAGTATAAACCAGTTGGCCCAATCGCTTACCCCTTATACCACTTCTCGGAGAAGTGGAATAATTTCCCTAAGGTCACGTGGCTCACAGTAATAGAATGAAGATTTGAGCCATGGTTCCCTAGGGCAGAGACTCAGCCACACCTGATTCCAACCTAAGGAAATATCTCAACAGCCTGCTATTCCAGACCAGGGCTGACTTGGGCTGAAATGTAAGTCAGGTCCTCAGGTTTCTTTGTTAGCACACTTTTCCCACCTCAGACATCTAATCCCTTCCCACCAATTTTCTAGAAAAGAACCAGTCAAGAAATGTGAGTGTAAATCATTACCTTGCCTCCTCTGAGAGATATTTACATTTAAAATACCTAGCTCTTCAAAATAAAGGGATAAACAAAACAGAGATGATACATTCATAAGCATAGAGAACAGACTGTTGGCATGTCAGAGGGCAGGGGCATTGGGGGGACTGGGTGAAAAAGGCAAAGGAATGCAGAGGCACAAACTGGTAGTTGAAGGTAGTCTTGGGGAGGCAAAGCACAGCATAGGGAGTAGCCAATGACTGCAATAACTATGTGCAGGGCCAGCTGGGGACTTGGAGATACTGGGGAACAACTGTGCGAAGAACATGTCTGACCACTATGCCATATACCTGAAACTAATAGAAAACAAAATTGAATGTAAACTATGATTGAAAAATAAAATTAAAATTAAATAATAAAATACCCTGCTCTTAATAGTGATGATGGTTTCACAAGGTGAATATTTATCTGCAAACATAATTTGTATACATTAAATATCTAAAACTTTTTGTATGTCAAGAATACCTCGAAAAAGCAGTTTAAAAAACAAACAAAAAATCCTTGCTCTATTTTGGCCTAATAATTTCTCAGAAAGTTGCCACAAAATATCCATGAGCAAATGTAAATGGGAAAATGAGGCAGAAATGTGCGGGCTGGGCAGACAATTGTTCTCAATGCCACAGAAATCATGCTGCAGAGAGTTGCCAACCCCATTCATGGTTCCATGCCCAGAGGTACCTGTTTTGCTGCTAAATGAGGAGTGGAGATTACTCATATATCCAAGCCCGTTTAATTCAACTTCAGTGAACTCAGGACCCTATAGTATACTCAAAAGCAAATAAATAAATGATGGTTGACACCCTAGGGTACATCACTATTTCAGTGGAGAGTCAAGCACACAACGAAAACAGGAAACAATTAAAACACAAACAAAAGTAATATTCAGTGAGCTGAGGTGCCAAAAAATTGCATGTGATGACTGCTGTAGAAGATTCAGAGACTGGAGAAATCAGCCTATGCTATGGCATTTGGGAAGCGATGACTTGGTGTAAGCCTTAAAGGATTTGAAAAGGAAAACAAAAGCATTAAAAGGAGAACTGCTCTGGCTGGTGTAGCTCAGTGGATTGAGTGTGGGCTGCGAACCAAAGGGTTACTCGTTTAATTCCCAGTGTAAGGGACATGCCAGGGTTGCAGGCCAGGTCCCCAGTAAGGGACATGTGAGAAGCAACCACACATTGATGTTTCTCTCCCTCTCTTTCTCTCTCCACTTCTCTCTAAAAATAAATAATAAAATCTTAAAAAATGATCATTTATGAGTCAAGGTCTCCAGCTTAGGAAGTTAGAAGAGAAAAAGTGGCAGCTCAAGTTGTGGGAGAGTGAAGGTATGAAGGAAGTTGGTAGTTCTGCCATCTTTGTTGAGTGCCCATATGAAATCTGTGATGATGATTTTAAAGAGAGAAAGTCAACAGAGCTGCTTGATGTTCTGGAACAATGCTCAGCTGTTAGACCAGGGGCAGAGCAGGCAGGGTTGAGTTTCATCAGGCTTAGGATGGTACAGATGAGTGTGACTGAGGCAGGAGAACAAGGGGTGTTTTGTAAAGAGTGGTGGCACCATTGGACCAAGGAATCTACACTCTCCCTTCTTTCCTCCTTTGTTGATTCAGCTGCCCACAGAGCATCATCGTGCTTCCTGCTGTGAGTTCCAGTGGTCGGGTGGAATGAGGCCAAGTTATATGGAGCCCTAAATGCCCAGGATGGAAAGCAGACTTGATCTTTTGGAAAATGAATTGTCATTCCTACTTTTTTGAACAATGAAATGATCAAATTTTTAAAAAATCTAACAAGGTTCATAAAACAAAGGGAAATTAGGAAAAGAACAGGTTTCTACTCCTCTTCTGAGTAATCAAGATTTTAGTGGGGAGGGGGTATGTACACCTGAATTTAAACAACAGAACATGAACACTGTGATTAAACATCATCTCAGTATATCAATTTTATTGACTGTAAAGTCTAGTTTAAGGAAATTAGTGAAATGTGATTCCCTTTTCTAGGGACTGTTATTATAAGCACAATGACCAACAATGAGGAATTTTCTCAGAACGGTTCAAATCAAGGATTCTTCCATTGTCCTGAATGATATCCACGTACTTGTTAAACCACATGCCTCCCTTGTTCTCTCCGAAAAATGTTATTACCATAACAACTAGACCAAACATGTTGACATTAAGAGAACAAAGAAAGAATGCAGATTAAAACCTTATGTGAAAGAGATCCCAGAATATAGGCACAGGCAGTTTACTTGTTAAAAAAATCCACCATTTCAGAATCCTGAGGTCCTCCTCAGAAAGACAGTTGACTCCATATATTAAGACTAACAACTGCCTCTGGACTGATCTTGTCTAAAATAGTTAAACAAGTCATTGCTCAACTATCCAGGCTATTCCTAGGGAACTCAAGGCACACAAACTCAACTTGGGGACACTGATTGGACACGGAAGGTGAAAAACAGTCCACACTGTGTCCATTAGATCACTTTCTAGGCCAGTATATTCCTAGGATATGAGCCAAGATGCTACAGCAAAGAGTTTCCAACAGGCAAGTGGCTCAGATGAAATAGAGGTACATTCCTCTTTCATATACCAGTCAAGGAGGAGTCAGCTGTGTCCTAAGAGCCTCTTGGTGGTCCAGATTGGGTCTACATAGCTCTACCATTGTTGAAGACAAGAGTTATCAAACATTTTGGTCTTGGAGCCCTTTACACTACAATTATTGAGAACCCCAGAGAAATTTGTTTATGTGAGTAATATTTATTGATATTTACTGTAATCAAAAGAAGAACTAAAAAAGGATTAGAAGTTATTTATTAATTTGGTTTTTAAAAGCATGATAAAACAAAATATTGTATGCTAACATAACTTATTTTACAAAAATAACTATCTCTTCAAAAAATGATGAAAGGAGTGACATTTGATACTTTTGAAAATCTCTTAATGTCTGACTTAATAATTGGAAACAGATAATGATAGTGGTGGTGATGTTGATGATGATAATGAGGATGATTGAATGCTTCTGCATTAAATCTGGTGCAACATGTTGTTTTCGCTAAAGTCTGGGAAGAGAATCTAGCCTCAAACAACTACATAGCTGAAAAAAGAGGGATTTAATAGCCCTTTCAGATCATTGTGAATATTGTTCTTTGATATGACATCAAACTCAAGCAGTAGTTTCTTAATGGTTAGTTGCAATATGGAATCAGAAACCTTATCAATAAACTTTTTCATTTTCTCTTATATTAAAATCTATTGGCATGGTGATTATTATATAACTGAATATATCTGTCAACATTGGTTAAACAAACAAGCAAAATGTCTTACATTACACTTCCAGCGGATCTTTTAACCCATGCATGATTTTGTAACATTATGCATTGGTACTTTAGAAATATTTCATTCACTGAGTTATACAGAATTTTCAAAGGTTGATACATTTTTATTACCCAATATTAGAAAACCACGTTCATTACTATCACCACCAATCTCATCAGAAAAGTTGTAAATATCAAGATGCTGCCAAGTTCATGGTGACAGACACCTTTTCCCAAAAACACAAATTTTCACTTGAAACCACAAATGTTATCAATGGTAACAAATTTCATTCATTGTTGAAGTGACAAGCTGATTTTCAAAAAAAAGCAACACTTCTGTATGCATCAGAAATATTTGTACACATTTCCTACCTATTTCATAACACAGAATATCAAAGAAACACACTCTACAGCCACAGTTTAGTTAAACTGGTGATTTGTAATGCTTCTTCAAGGACATTCTTAATGGAAACAGGCATTTTGTTGTTTTGTTTTGCTTCCTGCCAAGCACGAGGCTGTCAAGAATGTGATTACTCTTGGGTACAGCTGGCTGTCCCTGCCTTGGTTCGCGCTAAGGC
Organism: Tonatia bakeri; assembly: GCA_004024845.1. Lineage (NCBI taxonomy): Eukaryota > Metazoa > Chordata > Mammalia > Chiroptera > Phyllostomidae > Tonatia > Tonatia bakeri. Next base: position 74,896 of record PVIA01004569.1, read on the forward strand.
ACCAGCAGTGTTACATACCACTGCTTTTGCACCAACAACACAAATGCAAGGCAGTAAAAAAGGCAAATAACATCTTAATATGATTATGAAAATAATTTGATAGATCCCGTGAAAGGGCCTCTCGAATCTCTAGGTATCCACAGAATACACTTTAAGACCCCCTGCCCATGATGCTGTCATCGGTGTGGTTGACGTTCCCTTGGGGAGAAAGGAAAGATAATGTGCAAGGCAAACACTTTCTTTCTACATAAGTGACCAAAAATTCAACTGTCAGTTTCCATCAATGACAGTGTAGTTCTGTGGCCGTCCCTCACTGCAGAGTGGACTGGGGAAAGTGGTCTCTAACAGGCAACTATAGTATGTGGAAGAAAGGCAGGGTGGATCCGGGCATATAGCTAACATTCTCCTGACTAATGAGAAAGCGGGTCAAGTAAGGGAAGAGCCGTGCTAGCAGGACCACAGACAATTGAGGATATAGGGAATCCGGCTTCATGCTTGGTAACAGGATGTAACTCTGGTCAGAGAGAGCCTATAGATTGTGCAATAGGAGAAAAGGGGTGGTTACAATCACAGACGCAGACCTGTGACCAGAGGAATGGAGGACCAGGAAAATACAAGGTCTGCCTGGAAAAAGTCCATCCATTGTTAATATAGTGAGAACTGTTTGTGCAACATTGATGTAACCTGGCGGCCAAGGAGAGTGGACTGGAATGCCTGTGTGTGAACAACGACAACTTAACTGCACTAGTCAGTGGGGGTGGTAGACACTGAGTGAGCATGTGTACTGTGCAGTCATAGCATTTGAAATGACTGACCAAGTAGAGCAACGAATCTGCATCAAATTTTGCATTAAGCTTGAACATTCCTTCATGGAAACTATTGCGGATGACTCAGAAAGCCACGGCTATGGGCAACTGGTGACTGGCAGCTTCATCACAACAAAGTGTCCGCTCATGCATCATGTCTTGGGCAGAGTTTTTTGGCAAAACATCAAATCACCCAGGAGACTGAGCCCACCCTACAGCTCAGATTTGGCATCCTGCAACTTCTGGCTTTTCCCAAAACTAAAATCACCTTTGAAAGGGAAGAGATTTCAGACCTTGGATGAGATTCATGAAAATATTACAGGGCAGCCAATGGTGACTGAGAGAACTGTGTGAGGTACTGAGGTGCTTATTTTGAAGGGGACTGAGGTGTCATTGTTCTATGTACAACGTTTCTTATATCGTGTATTTTCTTCCAAAAAGGTCTCTATTTTTCACAGTATGTGACTGGATACTTTCTGGACTAACCTCATCGTATATCCTCAAAAGGTGTCCCAAGCATCGCAGCCAAAAGCAGATCACTGGAGAGGCACAGAGAGGGGCAACAGAGGGAACAGTAAGACCCCTGAGGCAAGAAGAATGCAGGTCATGTGTGGGCTTCGGCGAGGTCATGGGTCTTCCAGGGACCCCGTCAACCCGAAAGAATCTTGGGTTGCAGCAAAATTACTCATTGGGTTGGGCCAGCAATCAACTGCTCTGTGACTTTTATGGTGACCTTACTTTGTCCCCAGGCTGGGGATCTGGGGTCAATCTGGATGGTTTTATGATATTTTTATAGTTTCATTTGGTCAAAACATATTCCAATTTGAGAGTAGAGTCCAAATCTTTTATTTGTGTTATTCCCTTCTTGATAGCAAAAAGAACAGAACAGCCAATTCTGTGGAAAGCATGCCGTTCGGCAGAAAACTGATGCGAACTCAGTGCATGAAGGAAAAGAAAACAGGGGTACACACAGGTAGCCCTTCTCACAGAGAACGACGTCCTAACCGAAGCAAGCTGCTGGAAGCCAAGGCTAAACTGACCGTGCGCATCTAGATAAAAGAGAAATTTGGGAGCAAAAGTTTTTAACTGCTGTGCTCTCTCTGATATTCCCATAAACATACAGAGAGATTTTTTTTTAAAAAAGGATGGAAGATCAGATCTAGGCCAGCCAAGGTTCATAAGTCCTTGGGCTTCATTCTGTTTGAAGCAACAGAAAGACCATCTGTGTTACCTGGTGAAAGGGGTTTATGATAACTCGATTGTCCAGAAATTGTCCTCATTCATGTTTTTCCCCATTAGCTTTTATTTTTACCCTGTACTAGCATTTTCCGCCCTTCGAGGGAAAGCAGTTTGTTTAAACATTATTTTGATATTTAGCTCAGATTAGAGGACATACAAACAAGAAAACAGTAGAAATGAGGGCCACGTCAGAGCCACAGAAATGAGAAGGAAACACTTGTGCCCACCTCAGGGGTTCACACATTCCTTGTGACTAGGCATTAGTTCTGAGTCCAAGACCTCAGGCAGGCAGGCAAAAGGGAAACATAATTGTTTACAAGGTTCACACTGTAAGAAAGGAGGAAGCAAAAATTTTTTGGCTTTAAATTCTCAAATTTCTCATGAGTCCCTTAAGGGGGGGTAGCAAGGTACACAGCACACTTCTGCTCGATACCAGTTCTGCGGTTGAATATTAATCAATGCCCATTTACCCCCTAAGCCTGTGACTTGTGCTACTGATCTTTGTGCAGATTTTCCAACAACCTACAGGAGCATGACGGATTCCAGACAGAATGAACAACTCTGGCAGTTAAATTATTCCAGGTGATCTGACATATGTCTGACCTGGCAATACCTGGAGATGCATGGGGCCCTAAGCTACCTCAGTGGCTTATTGGGAAATGCTGTCTTCAAATGAATCGAATAGTCCAGTTTAGTTACCAAGACGCTGAGCATATCATCAGCCTCTGTGACAAGCACTTGCTTTTACATTATAGCACTCAGTCCTGACTCTGCCAGTGTTAACTGGGAAATCTGGAGCAGATCACCAAACATCTTGGTACATCCTTATTGTCCTTATTTTTTAAATGAATAAGAAGATAGCTGCCATATTTGAGACCCTACTCTGTGCCAGTCTCCATTTAACATCTGTTTTTCCTACTGGATTCTAAGTCCCATGAGGGTAATGAGAGTATTTCTTTTGCTCACTCTTGTATTCCCAGCTTCTAACACATAGTAGATGCTCAATAAAAAGAGTTTTAACTGACTAACTGTCCAGTGTTATACAAGACCTGCAAGTGTCAATCCCATTTGACAGCTACAGACACTGAGGCTCGGAAGTTCAACTGACTTGAAGAAAGTTGCAAAGCTGGTTAAACAGAGTAGGCTGAGGAGCCCCAGAGCCTGGGCTGGTGGCACAAGGCCACAGCGATGGAAGCAGACTGGAGTGCATCTCAGGGCTCCTCCCAGCTCTGAAGTACACTGATCTTCATAACCAACGGGAAGCCCACATCTCTTCACACAGGGGTGCCTGTCATTGCAAGAGTCCTTGCTTCATTAAATTCTTCAATTTTTTACCACCTCAAGCCCCAGATCTGTGGCCCCAGCAACTTTGCCCATCAACCAAAGTAGTGAGGCAGGGAAACACCAGAGGGATTGGGTTTATTCAGGAGGCCTCTGGTGGACATTGCCTACTTCCTGCAGTGACCTTGGGGGATGCAAGTACTCATCCTCATTCCACCACAGATACTTAACACCCATGAGCGTTACTTTGAATCACTCAAATTTTAGAAACCTGCATAGTAAACATCTGCTGATAAAGCAGTAGTTACATGTGCAGAGCATGACAAAAGGAGCTATTTTATTGTCCTTTCATTTTAACATTGAAAATAGAATGAAATGTTAGGCTTAGCTGGAGTACCTTGTCCTGCTGGTGCTCTTAATCTCACAGTTCCTTCAACCACATATTACCTGTGGGGGGTGCAATCCCTCAGTAACTTTTTAGACTGGTGTTTCCTATTTGCTGAGGACTAGTATAAAGGGTGCAACAAATCTCACGAAGCATTAATAGGGACAAGCCACGTGTTCCACTGTATTCTGATCAACTGAAAGTTACTAGCTTCCCTCTCATCACATGAGGGCCCTCATCATTTCACCCTCCCACCTGCACTGCTGACTCCCTCCCTGGGAACAAGGATCCAGAAATCAGAGCCTCAGACAACAAAGTCAATATTGAGCTTTCTTATTTCTCTTGAGATCCTCCTTTTGGGAGGAGTGGGGGAAGCTGTATTTGTTGTCTTCGCTGGATTTCTGAACCACGGAAAATACATTGTTTCAGCACTAAAGTCAAATCCCTGATGCCCTATACCCTTCCTGTCATCATCCTATAGATCTTTATTTATTCCCACTTCATATTCCAGGTTGCATTCCATAGAAATAACGTTTCCTTAAAGCTCAGAATCAATAAATACTGTTTTATTTGTGTGGTTTGATATGAATCAGGAAGAACTTTAGGCTCTATTCTCATCAAAGCTAATAGCCCTGTGGACATGGCAATGAAGTTTTGATGGAGAGGTAAGAGGGGACTCACCCTTTACCTTTGCCACGAGCCTCTTCATTCTCCAACCACCCCCTCTGCCATTGGCCACTCAATACCTACATGCAGCCTGAATTGAGAAACTGGGGGTCTGCCATGACCTCTGCTATTATCTGCAGGCATAAGGCATTGGACCCAACACTGGACAGGAAGGATAAAAGAAAGAATGGCACAGAAAAGTAGAGAGAAGAGAGCAGTGAATACAAAGGCAAAGGCAGCCGAGGGATGGGGGAGAGAGACACAGATGAGGCAGGAATCATCGGACTGTGCTCGCACCAAGACTTGTCTGCTGTTAATAATACTAATAACAACAATAACACTTACTGAACATTTACTGCCTGGTAGCACTTTTCCAAAGGCATCACATTTGCTATCCATCTGTTCCTTGACAATATCTGAGAGGCAAAATTTCTGCCCTTCTGTAGCTGTTCCGCTTGTCAGAAAACGCGATAAATTGGTGAAATATGTAGTGTGAGAAGGTGGTAAGTGCTAAGGACAAAAGTGAAGCAGGAAGAGGTATAGTGCTTGTCAGGGTGGGGGAGGAGGATGGTCCTTTAGCTCAGTGTCCAGGGAAGGTCTTGCTGAGAAGGTGACGTTTGGCAGCCTCGTCAGCTGTGCCTCCTCCCAGGCATTTCTGCAACGTTGAGGCCCCCAAAATATTTGTTGTGTTTTTTGAACCTGTTATATGTTTGTGTTATTGTTGCTTGCATTTCTGTGTGTTTGAAGCCAAAGGGATTAGCAAAGTATGGCCTTTCTGAATCATTTTGACTCAATGCGATCATTTCTTCAGAAATTTTGTCCCGAGGAGGAAGGCTGGGGGTGATAGTATTTTCTATATTTCCCCCAGCTGGTGTTATAGAATTCAATATGTGGAGCATCAGGACATGACAGGTAAAGCAGAGGATGTATTATGAGATAGTTAATTAATCCCATTTCACTATGTCATTACAAAATCATTTGAGTCACCTCGCTCGCACTTGGACTGCTGTTTGAACGTTAGGAAGGCTTCGTGTGACATTACGGGCTGACATCACATTTGCCCAGTTTTCCTCTCTTGCAAAGCAACGCAGACAGGGCAGCATGCCCTCCCCACGGTGCCAGTCTGCAGGAAGGAAACATGTGAGGACGAACAGGGAGAAAAGGCTGAAACAGATGGGCTCGTGCTTGGGTTGACTTTAGTCTTATCACTTATGTTATTATTCAGGAGGCCGAACAGAGCAAGTGGAACAGACAAGGCTTAAGACCCTTGACAACACTAGGAAAACATGGTGCCCCAAAGGCAAAAACGAGGGTCTAACACAGAACAAACTGTAAACACACACACACACACACACACACACACACACACACACACACACGCCCTGAAATGAAATCTTTCATTTACATGTACATTTCAACTAGAAAGAGAAAGAGTTGGTAAAGCAGAAACTTGAAAATTTGGCAAGGAATGCTTCCAGAGGAAACGGTTGCCCTCTCTTTGGTCAACAAGAAAAGTGAGTCCAAGACATGAGGCACTTTGATTAATGAACAGAAGTGGGAAGCGGGGCTCTTCAGAAACTGCCCTGACTGGCTCATGGGAGCTGACTGTGCACGTCTCTTCCCGACCCCCAGCATTCAGTGGGGTCAGGGTGGTAGCCTCACGCAGACCGTGAGGGGAGGGAGTACTCACACGTGGGAATCACCAGTGCAACCATCAGAGCCAGGGTATTGTTCTGCTGGGGTTTTTTCCTTCTTCCCATGGAGAGCCTGTTGCTCAGCCTTCACCAGCACATCCCTAGGTGAGGAAGCAGTTGTTCCGGATAAACCAAGTGACCTTTGTTACCACTCAGAGGAGAGAATGAGAGAAGTAATTCCTTAAGGCATGACGGTATTTAAAAGATGTGAAATAAATGTGTTGATGGTAAAGATGCCCTAGGAAATTTAGTGCCAAGTTCATTTAAGGCAGCAGCACTCCAGGTGGGTACCGGAGATTCCAACAATGGGACTCCAACGCAGGGTTGTCTTGGCTTCACTAAACAAATGAGGAGCATCGGAGCCGGTTGACCCACTCATGATGAGGGCTCCTAGTCAGTTTTCTTTAGGGCTCTAGAAGCCCTCCCAAAACAAATGGTTGGCTTACTCCAAGACTTACATCACAAATTCAATTTTCTACTTTAAACTGATTTTGAAAATACTCTTTAATGCCTAAAGTTGGAGAAATTAAAAAAAGTATATGTATGAAATTAGGATCACCCCACAACCTAGCCATATACTGTCTAAATCACCAATAGAAGCCACAAACATTCCCTAATTATCCTAATTATTCTTTCTCATCAAAGATCAAAGCTCCCATTAAAAGTGCAAGGGTGGAGCAGCAGTATAAAGAACCACAAGAAAACAAATGTCTGCCAGAAAGTCTCCATGCTCCCAGCTTAGAAATTTGCAAGCTGACAGAACTCTTGTAAGTCTCGAGGATATATTAAATTTAACATCACTCGCTACTGAAATTGTAGGCTTTCTGACAAATAACTTAGAGCAGGAGGAGACACTTTATTTGCCCTCACATGTGCAGAACCCAAAAGTCACTGCCTCTGCTTCCCCACGCTCCTTGACCAAAACTTTTCTTGTGAATCCCTGTAGCAGAAATAGCCACACACCAGTACCAAGTGGGAAGAAATTACAGTTCTTCACTAAAATGGAGATTTTATTTGTGATATCTGCATTCTTTCTATAGATTTCTTTGGGTTTGTTAGATTATCAAAAAAACATTATTATAATGTAGCATAATGGTTAAAAATAAAGTCCTTGGAGACAGCCAGCTCTGTGTTTTTCCTTTCTCTGCTACTTGCTAGCATTGTGACTTTAGAAAAACTACTTAGTAGAAATTTTTTTTTCTCTCATGTAAATGGGGCTAAGAGTGCCTAATCTTCATAGTTCCAGTAAAGACTAGATGAGACACGGTATGTTAAGTGATTAATGCAGGGCTTGGCTCAGAATAAACCCTCCATAAACGTGAGTTATTATACTCGTAGCTATCTCAATCGGTCTTCCTTAAGTCACTGGATGAACTGGTGCACACTGATCCCCACAAAACACTAGGCACTTACGGCTGCTATACTCACCTCTGGCACCCTTGCACACTTCTACTCCCAACTGTTGTGTTGTCACTTGCTTATGCTCTCAAAACTGCAAATTCCAATCCCACTTATTTATGTACCACCAATTAAATTTGATGTAAACCTATGAAACAAGAGTAAGAAAATACAATGGCATTCCATTTCTATAAAAACGGAAGTGGATGCTTTGGAAAGATTCATACACACAGGCCACTAGAACAAAATACTGCTAATATATGGGGGATGGATGAGTTGGTTAGGAATACTGGGGAATGGTTCAGTGCTCTAGAGATGTGTCTAGAAGGTTGCTTCAAAAGTACCAAATGATCCATCCACTGAGAAATGAATGACTAGAAATAGCAGACAATGCTGTATGTGTGTGTTCATGTATGTGCACCCAGATGCTACACGTTGAATAAATGAACAATGTGGAAGGATTTGACTGATGCTTGGTGGAGGAGGAGGGATGAGCAAAGGGAGGAGACTTGCTGTGACTCTCTTCCATTTGTTCTAGTTCTGTGTCTCTCGGTAAGCTAGTAGCCTAAAGTGGGGACATAGAAACAAACTTAAAGGCCTGGATTCGAATAAGAATATTTTAGGGCTCAATGATTCCTGGAACGGTAGACTTTCATATGAAATAATGATACATGCACAACAAGACAAGCTTGGTGTTTCATGGGGATGAAACGCAGAGCAGGCTCCTTGATTTGCCAGTGTGACTATACCAAAGCCAGAAGGACTCCAGATCCTTGAGCAGGGATGGATGGGACAAAGCCAGAGCACTGAGCTGAGCCTGCTATCACACCACAGGGCCAGGCCAGTATGTAAGATAAGTATGTAAGTACTACATACTTATCTCACTAATTCCATACTAACACAGCAAATTTAAGCATTTCATAGACATCTAGAATTTTGATTCTAAATTATTTAAGCGTAGGTAGATGTAGTTGGTATTCAGCAATGACTTTTTAATCTCAATGTGAGACAAAAAGCCCCAGATGCAATAGCCATGCTTGGCAGATTTCTACTTTGTGTGGCCAATAAATTAGAATTAAAATTTTACAAAGATCACTCTAAGGAAGGACCCGCCTGTGTCTGTCTTTGCCTCACTGTAGTCAACAGGAAGGAGTAATGGTTTTTCAAATGTTAGATTACTGCTGTTGGTAGAAATGATCATCTGAGCCCATTCTAGCCAGAGCCTCAAGGCAGTGGGCAACTGGCCAACACAATGAGATGAGCTGCATTAAAGTCAATTTGTTAATTTTTAATGAGGCTTCAAAATGCCCTAGTATATTACTTAATCATTTTAAGAATGCACTGCTGCTTCTTTACTATTCCCCTTTCCTGTACATGAAAAAGCTAACTTGTTTTTAATCATTTCCATTCCTCCTTTCATCCCCTTGAAGGCCATAATAATTCTCTGCTATTACCATCACTAACCAAAGCAGCCCATAAAATTGAAGATCAAACATAATGAAGGAGCATTAAATAGCATGGCAGGATTTTCAAAGCAACCAAATTCTATGACTCTATTTACAGAAAAAAAATGGATTCACAGTTTTAACTTAGGGAGCTAACGTATTGTGGGTGTTCGTCTTTGGTAGCAATGCTGCAAGCCGTGCAGGATAGCGCACACTATTGCATGTCCACTGAGTTAAATTCCATACAAAATGCCACTGTGAGCATTTTCCTTCAACTAAATGTTAGAGTGACACTCGACAAAATGAAGGAAAAAGAATTTCAGGGGGCCTACTCACCACGTGATCTGATTCATGAGCCCCACAGTTCACCTCAGTGCCAGGCACATAAAAGGTGCTCAATAAGTATTTTTCAATTAGTTCTTTACAAGAGATGTATTTTTCTCTCCAGAGTTGAGAAGCAATTCAGAAAGTATAATGGAGTTATAAGGAGCGCAGGTTGAAGGCAGTATGAAACCCACGAGACACGAAACGGGGCTTTCCTGGAAGAAAGGGCAAGGCCTGCACTTCCCATGAGCAGACGCACGCTGCGGAATGAGTCTCCCACGAAAGAGGACTGAGACTCAAGAGTGAGACGCAGCATTTCCATTGGCCATTGCATATTAAACATCTAGAGAGTAGAACCTCTCTGTTTCTATAACTCAAAAAGAAAAGAAACAGCTAAAATCAGGTCTTCCACTATTCCCATGGTAGTAAATTAAATACTAAAGTATTTTCGTCAAAAAGGCCACTTTAAGCAACCATGTGGGGCACATGACAATCGCCTTCAAAATCCGCCCTTCTAGGATGTGAGCTCACAAGAGCAGGTGGGTCTGCACCTGGCTGCTCACCTGTTTCATTGGCACCAAATTGCTAGAGCAAGCATTAAAATTAAATCAGTGGAAGCAGGTTCAAATCCCAGCTCTACCTCTCATCAAGTGTAAAAGGGAAGTCTCTCTGATCCTTAGTTTCCTTCTCCATAAAAAGAAAATAACCCCTCCTTCACAGGGTGCTGTGATGATCCAGGCCCAGGAATCTGCATTTCACACAACAGGTGACATGATTCTGACTTGGGTTGTCTACATAGATACCATTCATATTCTGAAAAACAGTACCTTCCACCCAAACATCTTACTGTCCAGAGGAGAAAACTGAGCCCCAAGTGGAATCAAAAGATTTACTTAAACAGCTTCAATTACTTTGAAGAAGACTTGGGTGGGGCTGGGGGGTCACAGAGAGCAGAGGGATGAGAATGGTAGGGAAGCAGAGGGGGTCTTTTGCTTCCTATAGATACTATATCTATGTCTTCATAGAATTCATGTACCACTCCACTCACTAAGCCATACTTATCATGTTTTAAAAATAAATTTCCAGCAATGAAATTGCTAAATCACAGAATATGCATTTTTGAAGGCTTTTGATACATGTTTACCAAAATTGTCTTCTACAAGGCTTGTACCAACTTGTGCTCCCATCAGCAGATAAATGACTAAGGGGACCCATTCAACATGCCACCAAATAATGGCTCAGGACATGAGAGAGGGTCACCTGGGGCTCCAGCCAGACGCACAGCGCTCTGCAGAGGCTCCCAGGCAATGTGACTTCCCAGGCACAGCATTTTGTTTTTGACACAGACCTGAGGTTGCTTCTTGGGTTTACAGTATGTTTTTAGAGGGTTGGTTGTATCCTTAATCTTGCTATTGATTTGCAATGAAACTAGATTGTTTCCCCAAAACTGTAGTTCATCTGAGATGAAACCACAAAATCTTGCTCCCAGGAGAAACAAATTAAAAATTCTGATCTGGATGATCGACTGTAGTCAGTTTCACCACGTGAGCCTGAACAGAGCCCAAATTCAACATGAAAGGCAATAGAAATGGAAAAATAATCAACTCCAAAGGCTAAGGAGAATATGACAAGTATCTGGGATTTAACCATTTCACATATTTTTATTCCCCTCATTTGATAAAGAGGGAGTTGCTGTGTCTATTCAGTCTGCTTCTCTTTGGCGTTTGCTTGCTTGTTATTTTTTGTCAATATCCATCACCCAAGACACAGAAACTCAGCATTTCCTGCAACATTGATGTATGCAAGCATATGTAGAACCCTCTAACTCAGTGGAACCCAAACTGTGATGTAAACACCAATCACAGGTCTCATTAAAATGCAAATACTGGGTCAGTAGGTCTGGGTTGGGACCTGGAATTCTGTGTGTCTAACACACTCCCAGGTCTGCTCATTCCTGGGTCACACTTTAAGGAGCAAGAATCATTATCAAATGTACTGAGGGGATACAAAGGACATCCTCTGTCTATCCCTTAAGCCAATGATCGTCGACCACATTACCACAATACACTAGCCCATCTTCATGAAGAGGAAAGTGATAGAATTAGTACCAAGACCTGAACTTGAAATCATCCATGTGCACCACATCCTGTATTATTCACGACCCAGCAGTTAGTTACTAATGGGAATATGGGATGGGGCTGTGTCGCCTATAAGAACTTGTGATTGGGTGTGTGCTTGTTGTGGTAAAGAAAAAAAAAAGGTGAGAAGCTTTGCTTAAGCATGAGAAGGACACTCAGGTCTGTGGTCCTAGAATCCGTTCCAGAAAAGGAGCTCAGCAGTCTGGTATAAGCACACACACATCGGCAAAGTCGGTTACCATTTAAGTGGGATGGGGCCAGGACGGGACTGTGGAAATTTAATCATACCCTTCTACACATTAAAGTCTCTGTACAGAATATAAGGTTCCTGGTTTTTTAAGTGCCGTAAGTATATATGGTCAGAAAGAAGAGATTTTCTCTGGTCAATACAATTGATAACTTATGCATCTAAACTGAGTCCAAACGGTTCTAGAAATATTTCCAATGATCCAAGGAAAAATACCCTATTCCCAAAATAAAATTAATTTTTAAGTATATATATATATCTGTCAGACTTTAAAAAGAAGATACCACAAAATAATTTTTAAAAACATTATTTTAGATATAGTTATTCAGTAACTTCTCAGAAGCATCAAAAATTAACCTGATTATGGAAATGAACACTGACTAAAATATGTACTATTTCTACATCAGTTCAAAGAAGGACTAGATTTGCAAAAGTGACACTAAAGTGTACCTGTACAAGTGACAGATTTTATTTACAGTAAAAATAGTAGTAAAAACCTGAAGCAGTAAACTTTACTAGGTAACTTACAACAATCACATTTAGTATTTTTTAAAGTCATGCCTTCCTTACCATATGCACTGCAATATGTGTTACTAGTACTAAGTCATAACTACAGACAGAATGTGTAGCGACTGTACGGTATCTGGGGACAGTTCCTTATCCCAAGGGGCCACCTCAGATAGCACCCCTTCTAAAATGTTCCTCTAGAGTTTTTCCTGGGCATGTTCACATTCTTTGTATTTCTTTAATGGTGGAATCCTTTGAGAAGGGTTTGTAATTTTGAAAATAGCCAAAAGTCCTTTGAAACCAAGGATAATGCACAAGGCGGGACAGCAAATACTGTTTGGAAAAAACAAAATTAAGGAACTGGGACCAATATTCTTTTGTGGCCAGTGAACAGATTCTGAGGACATTCTGAAGCCACAGCTCCAAAAATGTTTGGAACCACAGAAATGTCATTTGAATAGCACCACATTGTGACAGCTTGGAAAGCTAACACATGCTTAAAGATTATTTTGTTGAAAAATGGCTCATTACTCTTAATCTGGTGTCAACACTTCTACAGGGGCCACTGGGTAGATTTCTGGGGCAGGGGTGTCGAAATTCAAGCAATTGCATGTAAAATGTGATGTGTATATGGCTTTGGGCTTTCTTTTCCATCAGAGAAAAGAACTTCCTAATCTTATGAGATCTTAAAAGATTTCATAACAGGCAAGCTGGGAAGTCGTACAGATTATGTGGGCTCAAGCTGTCCATTTGGCAGTGTGACCTTGCACAAGTCACTCATGCCCTCTAAGCCTCACCTTCTTCCTCTACAAAAGGGCAGTGATAATACCTACCTTGATGATTGTCTTAAGAACATAAATGGTAATCTCATCAACACTTACTATATAGCAGTGACGTGACAATCTCTCGAATATCTGGTTCATCATGAATGGCCTTGACCCTCCTTGAACCATTTCATCCTTCCCTGAAAGTTCAGAGGAAGATGGTATCATTTTCCACACTAACCTCCAATCTCTCCATCTTGTTCCTTTATTTTTCTTCTTGGATTTTGCTCCCTGTTGCTTCCCCGTGCGTCTGCCATCTCTCTCTTCCCCTTCATGGTTTCCTTCTCTCCACGCTAGCCTGTCATCTTCATAAAGTCTCCCCTGGGTCTCCTACTGATAACTTTACAAATCTCTTTCCTTTTCTTCCTTTTGGCAGCTGGTTTGCTCCAAGGCTTCCAGTTGTTAACTCTCAAATAGCTGAATGTGGTTTGTACAAATGAATGAAAATGAGCTCATAAAGACCAGCAGTTACATTCTCAGGAGCTGACCTCCACTGCAAATGGCTGGTTGACAAAGTAGGAGCTTTGGTGGCCACGGTCCTGTACATGAAGACAGAGGTCTATGGTATAGCTCCCTGATAACATTTTCTCAACTCCTCAGTTGTGCTTGTGGAATGAAAACCAGCTCCTCTTTGTATGATTCTCTGACAACTAAACAGCGTAACATGCACACCCAGGATGAACAGACATCCGAGAAGAAATGACTTCAAATCGTTGTCCTCGGTCCTCAGGCTCATGACCTCTCATGGCATTTGGTGTCGCCAGCCAATGTCTTTACCTCCATACCATTATCGTCACCTCTGTCTCCTGGACCCACCTGCCATAATACAACATCAACTGAAACTCAGAATTCCAGGAGCTAACTTTTCTTACCCCCAAATCTGGTTCTTCTACCCCACTTTCTTGAGTTCCAGTTTGTGTCAGTTGTATCACTGGTCAAGTTCTCTACTACGAGAAATCTGCTGACCTGCAGCACTTCCCCACCTCCCCAGAAGCAATTGTCCTGAAGTGCTCTGTCCCAAATCTGCCCAGAGAATGTGCATCCTTAGTAGACAGATAGACAGCCTGCTTTCTTGGGCACTGAGTCTTGCCCTGAAGACTCAAATTTATTGAGGCCCAGAGTAACTAAACTGGGAAAAGTTCCAATCATGGTGATGGAGAGTCTCCAAAATAATTAAACCATGGTTTTAATAGTGCTTTATGTAATTTTTCTAATAATGCTATCCATATCCATAAGTACAATAGCCTCATTATATCATTTGCTATATTACATGTCTGCATGTATGTACACATATATAATGTCTGTATACACCTATACTTAGTTATTCATTAGTCAAAGCTTTATTGAACAACTTCTATGCTCAAATTATGTTGCTAGGCAAATGGGATACCAAACATGACTAAAACACAATCTCTCTCCTGGAAAAGTTCATTGTTAGAAGAAACAAATACATAAGCAAATATGGTAACAACATCAGCTGTACTAGCCAACCCTTGTTGCACACCTTCTGTTTGCTAGACGCCATGCTGAGGGCTTCTCGTGGACATTTGTATTTAGCCACGTGCAATAGTACGCAGGTAGTACTATTATAGTTGAACAAACAGAGGCTCTAGAGATACTGAGTGCCTTGTCCAAGCTTATAAATAGGCAAAGGATTCCAACCCAAGTCTGTCTAATCTGGAATGCAAGTTCCGAACTACTACATTTTCTTGTATCCAAAATGCTACAAAACAAAGAGATGAGGAGAATGCCATGGGCTGGAGAGGGAGGAGGGTGGCTCTTACTCCATAGCCAGTCTTGGGTTTACAGAGAAAAGACAAGCTGACTGAGTCCCTAGAACCCGAGGGACAGAAGGGAGTAGAGAGCAGGGACCCTGCCAAGGTCAGAGCCATGGCCCCGGGCAGTTGGCCAAGTAGCTCAGACCCTGGATGCAGTGGGCATGTGAGGACCCATGCACTTGGTCACACTTCTCAGCTCTCAGTCGGGCTCACCAACAGCTTAGGTTTTGGTCTGGGTTGTCATTTCCATTTCTCACTACGATATGAGTCATCGTTTCCCCACTTGCTCCTTTGAAGAGGCAGGGTGTGCCATACCCATTCTACACTGGTCAACAGCCCTGGAACTGAGGAATAACCAAGGACAGTTATGCAACTACAGTCTCCAGACCCGTGGGCCTGATAGCCATCTGCCTTATAAACTCTTCTCAGAGAAAGAAGTTACCAGGTATTCTGAGCTCTTTCAAAAGGCCATCATGCAGATCTAGTAAAATTTCTGTACTTATTATAGACACTCTTTGCTACCATATGACTTCTTTTTTTAAGTATAGTTGGCACACAACATCATATTAGTTTCAGGTGTATGATATAACGGTTCGACATTTATATGCATGAGAAGTTGAGTATCCATCTGTTTGTTCATTTGTTTTGTTTTTTAGGTTCCACATATAAGTGAAATCACACGGTATTTGTCTTTGTCTGACATATTTCACTAAGCACAATACCCTCTAGTTCCATCCGTGTTGTCATAAATGGCAAGATTCATATGACTTCTTATGAAAGGTGCTCTGGGTTCTTTTTCCCTTTAGTCTTTCCAAAAATGTTTTCTGGGGGCCTCACATGTGCCTGGCACTGCTCCAAGCTCTGGGGCTATAGTTATGAACATGCACGCCCATAACACAATAGCTGACCTCAGAAAACTTACATACTTGCAAACACAGCTGGACAAAAGCCTAAAAGTTTAGCTTGATAAAAATAATAATGCTGGCAACAAATTACATGAAGGGACAAAGGAAAAAAATGTACCATTTCATGTTTTCATTTCATTTAAACAGATTTTTAAAATGGGTTGGTAGCCCTGGCTGGCATAGCTCAGTGGATTGAGTGCAGGCCTGTGAACCAAACGGTTGCTGGTTTGATTCCCAGTCAGGGCACATATGTGGGTTGTGGGCCACGGCCCCTGTAGGGGGCACACAAGAGGCAACCACACATTGGTGTTTCTCTCTCTCTCTTTCTCCCTCCCTTCCATGCTCTCTAAAAATAAATAAAATCTCTAAAAAAATAAAATAAAATGGGTTGGCAAATAGGTAAGATTATTTTAAGTTATGACTTTATATTTTTTACAAAAATAAAATTGTACTTTTATATTTAAAAATAGTCAAATGGGGGTAATATAGAAAATAGCACAGAAAGAAAGCAATGCATCACCCGTGTGACTCCTCCTCATGTAGCCCATGTTATCGTTGAGGAGCACAGTTTCAGACCCCTCTGGGGGGCTGTAGAGAGAGGTATACAGACATGGTCCAATATGTCAGACAGTCAGATGATCCCATTATTCCTGCCTGGAGACTTCCATCCTGAAGCATTCTGTCTTTCTGCTACACTGTAAACTATCTTTTCTAGACATATTTCTTAAAGCCTCAGTAATACTGCTGTGATGTAAGGAAAGGGAGAATTATACTTTTTTAAGAATTATTATTTAAATAAATATTTTAAATATTGGCTGCTTTGTTTCATTAGAATTAGGCATTTTTGGTTTTTTTTTGCTGAGATAGTTTTTGCTGACCCTTCTTTGCTCTTGGCCACCAAACCCCCTGGACCAAATCTACCTTATTTAGTTAGAGTAAGAAATAATCCTTTCGGTTCAACGTTTTTCTTGATGCTCGCTCACTTTAGGGGTTCATTTTTTGAAGGGAGAGCAGCAATTTCCTAATATTTTACTTCATGTATTTTCCAATATTCGTCTGCTTCCTTTGTGTGTTTGTATTTTTGACATCTGAGGGTTGTTTTTTTATGGCGGAGCTCAGCTCCCTGAGATCCAATTTCAACATTTTGTAAAGGTCTCTGCGTGGATCTGTGAGTGCATCTTCCGAGGAGCAGGCCAGTGCTTCTCGTCAGATTTTCAAAGCAGTTCTTGATGCCAAGAGGTTAAAAACCTCTGCTTTGAAGAAGAGATGTGCTTACGATTTGGAGAATCAAAATAATAAAGTTAGAAGGGACTAGGAGAAACCATCTGGCAGTAAGCAATTAAACCATCCAGGAGATAGAGTGAGTTACCCTTTAGTGGAAGTGGCTCATCCGTGACTAAAATGCACAGCTTTTCACCTGTCAGAACCACTAGGCTTCAAGTCTTCCCCAGACTGCAGAGCCGGGCGAGGCTCTCTGATGGAGACACTCCATTGTTTCTTAGCACACTGCTTAAGAACGCTGCTTACAGCTTTACAGTGTTCAAAATGTTTACAGGAAAACTGAACAGGGCCTGAAAAATGTGCCTGGTACAGTTTACCAAGTATGATCTTAACAATTGAAATCTACTGCGTAGTTTCTTCTGTGAACCACCGTGGTGAGCAGCCCCCCTGGTGCAAGTCCCCCGAGCTGAAGCCTGTTCAGACATGTGTCTCCCACTGCCCGGGAAGCCGGGTTTCTGGAAAGTGTGCAGGACTGTGAAAAATGCATCAGACCAGAAGGTACACTATTTGGATTCAGCCCTGTTCTGCGTTAAGTGCACCATCTCCCTCAAGTACGTACAAAATGAGAAAATTTAAGGGAAAACAAACCAGAATTTTTTTAAGTACTCATAATAAGCTGGGAAACAAATAGAGAGAGAGAGAGAGAGAGAGATACATATGTTCAGTGAATCCTGTCAATATATTGGCATGGTATCTATTATTATCTTTGTTCTCCAGAATAAAAACCTAAGACTCGGAGAGAAGTTATTTATTCAAGATCGCTCAGTGAGTCACAGAGCTGTCATTCTAACTGACCTCCTTATTTTTTAAAATCAATAACATTATGTTTTTAGATCAATTTAGGTTCACAGCAAAATCGGATGAAAAGCATAGAGAGTTCCCATCTATCCCAAGTCCCCACATGCACCTCCCCCACTATCGACATCCATTGACCCTTTTTTAAACACACACATAAAATAGGCATTTTCTGCCCTGGCTACTGTGCCTTAGTTGGTTGGGTGCCATTCTAAAAACCAAAAAGTTGTCTATGGCCATACCACCCTGAACATACCCAATCTCATCTAAAAACCAAAAAGTTACTGGATTAGTTCCTGGGCAAGGCACATGCCTGATTGGCAGATTCAGTCCCCAGTCTGGGTGCCTTTGGAAGGCAACCAGTCAGTGTTTCTCTCCCTCTCTTTCTCCCTCCCTTGCCCTCTCTCTACAATACAAGTAAATAAATAAAATGATATATTTTTAAAGGCCTTTTCTTTTTCTACAATACTCTGAGATTCTAAATTCATTCACCTAGCACCTTATGTGTTAGAAGACTATCACATTTAAAAAGCTCTATTATTATTTTTAAATTAAAAAATCTGTTTTTGTAAATAATTAAGAATCACTTCAACACTTATTTTTTGAGTAAATGTACATTCTGTCATATAGAGTCTTCTTAAACTCTGTTAAAATCTGGTCCACAGCCAAAATGACTCTCCTGATACTTAAATTCATGTACTGGATCATACTAAATTGCATATTTTGAAAAATTACTTAGGATACCCTATTTCTAACTGTCTTCATCCACATAGATTTCCATGAACATGAGGAAATAAAAGTCTCTGATCTCACTTCCTAACTGGAGCCACTCAATGACAAATAACTAAAAAAAAATAAAAATAAAAATAAAAAGAGAGAGAGAGAGAGAAGCAGAAATAATAGGCAAGAGAAATAGAATTTAAAAGAGTATTTGATAAAATGCAGATTAAAAACTTCAAAAAGATAAAAAAGGAGATTGGTGGTTTTGGAAGATTTTGAGCAAGTTAGTTAATCTCTCAAAGCGCCGGTTTCCTCGAGTGTAACACGTGGGTAAGAATCAGACCTGCCTCATGGGAACCCTGTGAGAACCGACCCAGATGACTGGCATGGGCTACTGAGCTCAACCAGCCAGCACCTCCAAGTGTCTATTCATATGAGGCTGTTACAGCTCTTACTGTGTCTGCGGCTGCAGAGTCACACTCTGTTTCCTTTTTTAACTGAACGTGGCAGAAGCTGGATTTGTGGAAGGGGGTACCGACAGGCCTATAATCCTACAGGTCAAAAAAAGAAAGAAACATAGTACATTCATCTTGACCTTCACGACAACTTGCCCTGAGATTCTATTGCTTGTTTCTTTCCTGAAACAATAGTATTTTTAAGTTAAAAGGGCAATCTCTGCCCGGGGTCCCTTGGGAGGCAGAGTACCCAGGCAGCCACAGCCTTTGTGTCTGAAACCTGTGTTTCGTTATCAGAGGCCTTATCTCTCCAACCACATGAAATCACACGGCAAAAGTTCCAGCCAATCTAAACCGGGAATCTCTCAGGAAGAAATTTAAAAATAACAGAACCAAAACTAGACTCCATGATTGCTCCAAGTCATGGCTGTGGTCCAGAAATGAAGCCCCTCTTTGCTCACTGTCTTCATCAGCACACTGGATGATAAGAGTGCCATGAGGACCAGTGCATCCACAACGGAACTCGTAAGCTGCATTTTAGATGGCCGTCAGGTTGACTTTTCCCCAAAACACAAGCTTCAGTTACCCTGGGGAGAATTTCTAAGAAAGAAAATGCAGCTAAGCTTTAATTTTTCTCCGCAGGATTTTAAAATTTTGTCCACATTCCCAAGCCTTGAAGAAAGAGGCCTTGAATTAAAGTGCTGGAGCCCAGGTCACCCAATAGGGGCAGCACTAGGATGAGAACCCAAATCTCCCAGCGCCCAGCGCAGCGTCCTTTCCAGTACTTGCAGCCGCCTGACTCGCCAAGTAAAGCTTTTAGAGTCTTACACTTCTTTGCCCCATCCAGGCTGTCTCGGATCATTATGTTGTGAGGCTGGAACGAAGTCCAGGAACACCAACAATTTATCTCTAGCAACTCACCCAGAAGCAGAAAATGAGGGTCTCTCTGCCAAGGTTATGTACGATCTCTCCCCAAAACCATATCCCCACTGACAGAGAAGGGCAGCAGTCAGAGTTTTGGCATGTGGCCCTAAAGCTCAAAGATCAACTCCATTTTCAGATGCGCCTGAAGTTGCTCAGGGAATTTCCCCCAGATGCTTAAATCCAGCAATGGAAAAAGTCTTTGAGTTACATGAGAGTAATTATTCTTATCGTTTTCAGAAAATGTTGCCTTCTTTGAAATATGAATTATATATACACTATAATTAAAAGTCTCCTGCAGTGAGTGAACGACAATTGGAATTTGGGTTTCTGCTTGCTCTGTTTACCCAGGACAGGCTTATTCTTTTATAATTCTTTATATATTTATATCATTCTTTATATATTTAAATTTTAATTGTTGTTCAAATACAGTTTTCTGCATTTTACCCCCATCCCAGCCCTTCCACGTCCTCCCCACCTCCCGCCCATTTCCACCGTTTTTCAATACGTTTTCAAAGTATCATTCTCAAGTTGATTACGATAATTTTTTTTCTTTGCAAGAGCAAATCATGGGGGCGGGGGAAAGTTAATGATCAGGTTAATGCAAAACACCTAGGAAGGCTTTGTACAGGTCTGGACTTCAAATACTCTGTGCTTAATGAGTAATGCAAGTAAGCATATGTCTTCTCAGTGGAGTCCCAGAGAAAATCGAATTGCAATAAACTGATTCCAAGAAGTGTCGTTCACCTTCCAAGCAGGCGGTCCGATTCCCTCCCCCTTCTCATCCTCTTTCCGTCTCCTTTCCTCCATTTCCACGGCCACCCCCACCCTCATCTCCTCAAACCTCAAAAGCAGTTTCATCACTTTGACATAGTAGCTCCCCACCTTTAAGCATTGTTTTTTTTGCATGAACAACTCGAAAATTAAACTTGATGGAAGAAAACCAATAAAAATATTCTCTTGTCATCACCATCATCACTAATGTCACACTTTTGCCAAGACGTAAGGTCAGAATTATGCATAGCATGTACCTGTTTTTAATATTGACAGTGATTTGGAAAGCTGGATTTAATTAAGTACTATAAGATATAGCCCCCAAAAGTAGACCCTTCCCACCTAGAAAACTCCATGAATTATTGTACTTCAAATCAGAAGACCAGACATATACAGAACCCTCCTTCCAACAGCACAAAAACATTCATTTTTGTCAAGCACACATGGAATATTCTCCAGGATAGGTCACCAAACAAGTCCTAACAAGCTGAAGACTGAAATCATAGCAAGTATCTTTTCTCACCACAATGGTATGAAACTGGAAGTCAATGACAGGGAAAAAGCTGGGAAATTTACCAATGTGTGGAAATTAAACAACATAATCCTGAACAGCCAAGGATTTGAAGAAGTCAAAAGAGAAATTTTAAAAAACTATCGTGAAACAAATGAAAATGAAAACACAATTTACCCAGACATACAGGACACAGCAAAAGTATTGGTAAATGAAAAGGCTACAGTGTAGATAGTGTGTAAGTACCATAGCACTTACTAAAAGAAAAGAAAGGTCTCAAACAAACCACCTAATTTTATACCTCAAGGAACTAGAAATAGAAGCACAAACTAAGTTCAGAAATAGTGAGGGAAGATGATAACAAATTAGAGCAAAAACAAATGAAGGAGAGAAAAGAAAATCAATAAAAAGATCAACCAAACTATGAGTTGTTTTTTTAACAAGATAAACAAAATTAACACACCATTATCTGGACTAAGGGAAAAAGAATACTCAAACACATAAAATAAGAAACCAGAGACAATGTAACTGATAACACAGACACACAAAAGAAGGTAAGAGGCTACTATGAATAATTATTCACATGCCAATAAGTTGGACACCCTAGAAGAAACTGATAAATGCCTAGAAAAGGCAACCTATGAAATGAGAAAATATATTCGTAAACCGTCTATCTGATAAGAATTTAATATCCAAAATATATGAAGAACATACACAATTTCATAACAAAAATATTAACAATTTTAGCATGCCAAGTAAAAACAATTAAAAAATGTGCGATGGACCTGAATTGACATTTCCCGAAGACATACAAATGGCCGAGAGTCACATGAAGAAGTGCTGACCATTACCAATCACGAGGGAAATGCAAATCAAAACCACAACAAGATACTCCCTCACACCTGTTAGGTTGCTATCATCAAAAAGACAAGAGATGACAAACGCTGGTGAAAAAGTGGAGAAACGGGAACCCTGTACACTGTTGGAGGGAATGTATATTGGTGCAGCCACTGTGGAAAACAGCATGGAATTTCCTCAAAAATTAAAACATAACTACCATCTGATCCAGCAATTTCATATTTTTGCGTGTATATATATATATGTGTGTGTGTATATATATATGAAGAAGATGAAATTAGTACCTTAAAGAGGTATCTTCCCTGCTATGTTCAATGCAGCATTTGTATATAATAGCCAAGACATGGAAACAAGCTAAGTATCCACAAATGGATAAAGAAATGTAATACATACTCACACACACACACAGAGAAGCACAGCCATAAAAAGAAAAAAATCCTGACATTTGCAACAAGGTGGAAGGACTTGGAAGGCATTATGTTAAGTGAGATAAGACAGAAAGAGAGAGGCAAATATTGTATTACTTACATGTAGAATCTTACAAAAAAAAAAAGGAAAGGAAAAGTCATGGAAACAGAGGAGAACTGTGGTTGCCAGGGTGTTGGTGATGGGAGGAATGGGGAAATGTGGATCGAAAGTTACGACAACCTGCAAAGTGAAAGGTCACCGGTTTGATGCCTAGTCAGGGCATGTGCCTGGGCAGCAGGCCTGGTCCCAGGTTGGGGGTGCGTGAGAGGCAATAAATTGATTTTTCTCTTGCACAGTGATGTTCCTCTCCCTCTCTTTCTCCCTCCCTTCTCCTCTATCTAAAAATTAATAAAATCTTTTAAAAAATGACAAACTTTCAGCTGCAAGACAAATCCTGAAGACCTAACATACAGCATGGTCACTATAGTTAATACTGTACTGTGTACTCAAAATTTGCTAAGAGAATAAATTAAGCATTTTCACAATAAACAAACAAAAAGTAACAATGTGAGGTGATGCATGTGTTAAGTCACTTCATTGTTTCAAGTACTTTTATATCTGTATCAAATAGTCATTTTTGTATACTTCAATATATACCATTTATTCGTCATTTATACCTTGATAAAGCTGGAAAAAATTTCACTATCTGTCTAGCTGGGAACCAATGAGAATTTAGATTGACCTTCATTCACATTGACAGCAAGTGAGTGAATGAGCCCTGGCCTTCACTGGGAAAAATGATCTTTTCCACCTGAATTGATATCCATGAAGGAAGTTAGACAGTTCCAACAGAACTCTCCCCTTCCTTCTTCAGATAAGGGCCAACTGTGTCCCCTACTGGGCATGACAAGGATACATATTTCCATGCCCAGTGACTTTTCCCTTCAGCATGAAGGGCATGGGGTCTAGAGACAGTGAGGCTAGTTCATTTCAAACCCAACTCTCTCGCTTACTTTCTAGACATCTCAGCAACTGTCTCCCACGCTGCCCTCTGCACCACCACAAGCACAGTCATGCCTTGTGCTGAGTGGGACACCCCAGGACAGGCGAGGCTGGTCTGTGTTCTCTACTTTGTGTCCGAGGAAAACCATTCTCCACGTTCTGGAAAGGCTGTAAGAACCCCAGAGTCTCTTTGCATCTTAACAACAATCCCCACCCCGGTGAGAGTAAGACAAGTTGAATCCAGGGCCCAGTACACACATCCCTACATCACCACTACAAGCCACAATCTGCTTCTAGTCCAGACAACCCCTGCTAAACAAATCTGCCTTACAATGACACCTGCTGGGAGTTTCTGGCACTGGAAGAAGAAAAAGGCCGAACATCTGATATTAACAACAGTGCTGGGGCGGCGGGGAACTTCACAGTGTCAAGAGTCAATGTCTCAGGTGATCTTGTAAACTAGGAACTGTATTGTTAATAATAAATAATAATAATAATAATAATATTATTATTAATAATAAAATAAATCTCAGGTGAACCCATAATAAATGCCAGATGATAAACTTTGAAACTGAGTCCAAAACATAGATTATCATTCTAACAGTGTCATCCAGCTTTTGCATATACATCTAGAAAGACAAGTTTGAAATACATGACATCCTTTCTGCAGGCGCTTGTACTTCAGAGTATTTCTCAATGTTGAAAAATTTTTCATTTTCTTTCAAAAATATCAAAGTGTGTGTTGAGCTTAATTATTCTTTGCATTTCAGGGACAGCTGCTGGAAGTTTAAGTCAGACACCCTCCAGGACTGGCAAAGAACATCGCCTACCCTCAGACTTGGATTCTAGCCTGAGTCAGTGGTCAAGGTGAAGGGCAGAAGATGTGCCACGGAAATGAACCCTCCAGCAAGCCCCTTGCATGTCCAGCGGCTCTGCCTTCAAGGAGAATATGATGCTTAAATTAAGGTGAGTGCTAAGATTTCCCTGGCAAAGGGGACTACGCTATAAAAGAGCGCGCTGTTGGGATGACGTCTCCTCGCATTTTCTCAGCCTTGGAGGAACAGACACTCGAATGAAAGAGGAATTGTCGGAGTTCCCAGGCAAATCAGGAAGACAAAACTTGTTATAACACAGACAAGCTATAATTCTACTGAATGATAGTTTGGTGGGGACCAAGACATACAGACAGTAGATGCATTTAACCCAAGTAATGTTAGCTCAAAGTCCAATCTGCAGCAGCCACTTAGCCAAAAGATTCTCATAACTAGCTAGCAGCATTCACCATTCATTAAGGAAAATTCAAAGTGATACTATTATATTTGAAACCATTTGACAAATGATCTTTCCCCTGTTTTGTTTATAGTAATAATTTGGGTCATCCTTTAACATGTGACTGGGGACCAACTTACACTAAGAAGTCCTAAAATCACTAACATCACCATTTGGGGGTTTCCAAAGAGAATTTTTTCAAAAGTTGTAATTCTGAGAAAAAGCCCCTGGGCTATAAGAAAACCCCACCCCATAGCCCTTTACTGCAACTCTAAGAACTGGCACCCAGTATCTTTGATGTCTATATATGTCTACTTTTCAATTTCATCCTCATGTTTAAGGCCATGAAGAAACACAGTACCGAATCTCATAAAGCCTGAAGGCTTTGCTTTCAGCAAGGCTCGCGTTATTCCCACACAGCTGGCACAGGGTCAAAGAATGTAATGGACCTGCCTATGTTCTAAACCCCCCCTTTTCAGAAACCGAGCTTGTGTTAAGGCAAGTCTCCACAAGAGCAAAGTCTGTGTCCAGCTTCGTCCAATGCCTGTTCCCAATGCCTGCCCATGAATGTCCGCCCAGCTGAGCAGGAAGGCTGTCCTTCCAACGCAGCAGCTCTTTTCATACTTCTCAGACTTGATATGTCTGCACCTCAGAGGAGATTGCTCCAAGTCCTTTCGGATTCTCATTGCTTCTCCATTCTGCTGAAAAGTCTACAGATTCCGGGGACTCACCCCAGCGGTCGGGTCTCCCTGCATCACTATCCTCTGATTTCACATAGGCCGTCTGCCGCCTTGAGGCAAAGACCTCTGTGGACTGAGTCGTTTGCCAATGGGGCTCTCCCGAGTGAGAGAAGAGGGGAGAGGAGCAATAGAGGCCTGTCAAATTGGAGGCAAGGTACAAAAAGGAGCATCTAAGGAAATATTTACCCATGAGGTAATTTTTGAAATGGCCCTTGAAAGATAGGAGTAAATTAAGGGATGATGGGAGAAAGCCAGGAAAATTCCAGGACCTTTGTCTTTTGACTTAAATGTCACTCTGTGTGTGTACCATTATTTGCAAACATTATGCATAATAAGAAAAAAAACCATTCAAATGGCTTTGAAGTTAATTATGCTTGCATTTTACCTGCTTATTCATAGTATTCATATACCTAAATGCTTGTCTGATTGCTATATGAACACAGATTAAGTTGAAAAAGTTTCACCCATGGATATAACCAAAATCTTGCTGATAATATTTCTGAATGTTTTTGCTGATGGTTTAAACAAGCAACCAATTGGATCAAAGAAGTTATTTTGCAACTGTGGAGACAGTTATTGCATGCCTTCTTCTGCATCCTATGGTTTCTTCTTAAACAAAAGTTTGTAAGTATCTGCAGAGGACACCAGGCTACTTCTATACATATTTACCAGATCTGTCCTCATACTCCCCAGCCAGTACCCTAGGCCAAGTTCTACCTCCTCACCCTGCATTACTGCCACAGCCCTACCCCCTGAACTCCGGCACGACCTACTGAAATGTTAGCACTGACTCCTGTGCACACACAAAACTGTTGTAACGATTCCTAATTTTTTGCAACTTTAAGCCATTCCCCAGATGCCAGGCCACGCTGTGCAATTTTATATTCCACTACTTCCCACTACATATGGTCTGCTCTGTTAACTCACGGTCCTACTAGCACAGAACTCAAGTTCCCAACCCAGCTGCTTCCCTCACTTTGTCCCCCTCACCTGGAACTCTCTGCTCCCTAATCCATGACTTACTCAGATCCTCCCCATGTCCCAAGGTTCACCGTGAGCTGTACCTGAAGGCTTTTGTATATGTTCACATGTTAGAGATCTCCTCTGCTATTCTCAACAGGACTCAGGACTCTTACCAAATACCTATTGATCAAATGTTAAACTAATAATAAAACAGAAATGAATAGCTTTAATTATCTCAATAAAATCAATATGATATCTATGTAGCTTCAATCAGTACCCGACATTAGGCAATCAGCACTTCTCCCCGTCAGTATGATCAGATTGTCAGGATGAACTACTTTTTCAAATCAACTATGACGTCTACATAAGAATGGAGGCCAGGCCCTGGTGGGGGACTCTCAGTTGATTGGAGTGTCATCCCATGTACCAAAATATTGTGGGTTCAGTTCCCAGTCAGGACACATACCTACATTGTGGGTTGCATCCCCAGTTGGGGTGCATACAGGAGACAACCAATGTGTGTGTGTGTGTGTGTGTGTGTGTGTGTGTGTGTGTGTGTGTGTCTGTCTGTCTCTCTCTCTCTCTAAAAACCAATGGGTATGTCCTCAGGTGAGGATTTAAAAAAGGAAAAAAACAGACTGCCCGTCAGGGCACCTCATTAATGGTCTGAAGAAAATATGTTTTCAAGCAGCTCCACTGGGGTTTCTGATGTTTAGCTCGGTTCAGGACAATAATTGTAGCCAACTGCTTATCAGTTCACACACAAATGACCACGAGGAACCAAAGAAGCCATACAAACTTCACTGGGGTTGATCTACAATTTAATCAAAAACAAAAAGTTTTGCCTTGGCATGCCAAATTCAGCAGACCCTACACAAGTGATTCATTAATTCAGAACAGTTTCTTTGTGGCCACAGCTGTGCAACTGGCCAATGGGGCCAGAACTTCTCTATCATGATTGAGCAGAGTATAGTCTGGAAACGAATATATACACGCCCTGACTCACTAAATTAGAAATTCTGGGATTGGAACCTGGGGATCTAGAATGTTGTTTTGAATCTCCAGGTGATTTGTTTTTAGAGGAAGGGTTTACAAATATCTTAGGCCATTGCAAAATAATATCTATATTCCCTTTAAGCTCATCATGTCTTGCCTAACTGGTGAACATGTCTCATCCGAATTCCACTGGAGCTTCCTGATAGGAGTTCTTCCTTATGGCATTCCAGAATCCGTATGTGGAGCACCAAAACATAAGGAAGTGATAAAAGGTTTCAGTGGAAGAAGGCAAAAATTTGGTTTTGGTTAGCCGATACTGTTTCATCTTTCCGGTGGCCACCACAGTGATTGCTTAACTAAGTCGTTGTTATGGCATGAGTCTTCGTATGTTGTTCTAAAATCTTTCCATTGACCGTGACTCCAATATATGTACCATTTCTCCTGGGTAGAGATAATCTAATACCCTTGCTATCCAGAGATAAAAGAGCAGCTGACAGGTTAACTTAAAGTGCTCACTGAGTAAGTATCTTAACTGGGTACTCACGTCAGGAGCTATCCTCTTCTTAAATACAGTTGGAGAGAGTTTTCTATCAATTGCAAAAATCACCACTGTGAAACTTCCCTCTTTGTTACAATGCAGTAGATATTTTGATGTACGCCCATTGAAAAAGAAAAGGGGTATGTGTGCCAGTTGGTGTTTTGCCCTTATTATATAAAATTGGAAATGGAAACTGCGGCCTTGATGAAAACATTGAGATTCCAGTAAGCGGGATTAGTCATCCTTTTTGTGTACCAGGGTTAGGTTTCAAACGACGAGTAAAAGTTCCCTGAGCTACCAGTGGAAGCAAACATTCTCAAATGAAAATAGAAAAGGACTCCACATGCCTCCAAGAGCCAAAGCTGGGATGAGTAACATTTGACATTTGAAAGGCTGGAATCTGAGCGAACGGCGCTCTCCCAGAGGAGAAGCTTCTCACCAGATAGTTGGCTCCGTGTGCTATCTAGATTTCTTTGAAACAGCAAGCCTGAAATCTTCAGGGAGAAGGCAAATAATGAAAACCTTTTTGGCTCAGCTCCTCACAGCCTGGGAACTGTCGTAATCGAGCCAAGAAGCATCATCCAACTGAGTTCTAAATTACACCCTGGTCAGCGGAAGGGGACCGGCATCAGTTTTAACGGGTTGTCGATGGGCCTGGCCCCCGCACCGGCCTCACTCACTCGCTCAGTGAGTGTCTTGGGGCTTTTTACTTCCACTCTCAATAAGGTGTCACGATTTGGGAGGTCGTAATGGACCTCCTTCTTTGTTCTGTGTATTGGGACAGTTACCATCTTGACTGAAGCAAAAACAATTTTTTTATTGTAAACAAAGGAGCCAGTAGGTAAAAGAATGAGTCAGGGATCAAAAAACCTAGTCATCCACATAACTCAGAGAGAGACGGAGAGGCACAGAAAGAAATAGGGTACCAGTAGAAATCCTAAACATTTAATTAAAATGAGATTTATGTGCATTCCATGCATTTTATAATCCTTCAAAGCAGTGGAGTATAAATAACCCCGTTGCAGTATATTAAATCTCTTAAATGCCAATGGCAAAATTTAGACTATTCATGTGTTTTTCTTTCAAATGACCTGTGCTCTCCAAATCATCTCTTTTGAAGCCGTCAAAGCTCCTCACAACTCACTCAGAAAAGTCAAGGCTGACTCTACTTCTGAATCCCTCCCAGACAAGCACAAAGCCATAAGCTGGCAGCAAACCTGCAGTGAGTCCTGCCACCTTGCCTGTTCTCAGCCTGGGTGGCATCTGCATATGTCCACAAACTGATAATAACATGAACGGACTTCCCACCTGAACTAACACGCTAACGGTGTCCGAAGAGTTTCACAGTGGCCCACTGTTCCGTATTAGCTTTTCCTCCTGCCAAGTCGGTCTGTAATAAGTCCTTGTGCATTAATCCTTGTATTCTTTTGCTAGGGCTGCCATAGTAGCACACCCTGGGTGGCTTGGACAACAGAAATTAGGTGTCTCCCAGTTCTGGAAACTAGAAGCCTGAGATCAAGCTGTGGGCAGGGTTGACTCCACTTGCCGGCTGTGAAGGACCTGCTCCAGGCCCCGCTTGCTGGTTTGTCCCAGACCACCTTCTCCCTGTGTCTTTTCTCATCATTTTCTCTCTGTGTGTATCTTTTTGTCCACATTTCCTCTTTTTATCAGGAAAACCATCAGATTGGATCAGGGCCCACCTTTATGATGTCGCTTTAACTTGACTACCTCCGTAAGATGCTATCTCCAAATAAAGTCACACGTTGAGGTACTAGGGTTAGGACCCCAACATATACATTGTGGGAGTTGAAATTCAACCCGCAGCAACCCTCTATCTAACCTCATATGGTAAACACTGATGCCAACATTTAAGGCTGGTTTGAACTCTGAGGGGAAAGGAAGCCAAGCCCACTGGGACACGTGTCATCTCAATGATACCCTTGTGAAATATTTTCCTCACAAGCAATTATCCTAGAATACAAAAGGAAATTCACTGTAATCTCATTACCCATAAAACATCTTTTCTTATAAATGCAAGTGTTCTGTATTGTACCATATTATGAAACAGTGAAACTAAAACCACAGCAAGCAGTTAATTATCTGTGAACACAATACTTTTGGCTTTTAAAATAATCTTTTTCTGTGGAGGTAATTTCCAAGCTTCATTCTCCACTTGGTGCATTGAACAGTGAGAAAACAATATAGTCTTGTCACTCCCACTACAGTTTCCAAAATCCTCTGTCCCTCCTGACAGCCACAACTCAACAACCAGCTTCTTTTGTCCTTAGTGAGGTTGTTTTCCTCACAAACAGCTTAGCTACATTCCTGCTTAGAGATCCCCAGCCCAGGCCGAGAGATGGGTCCCCGTGCTTGATTACTCTGACGAAGGCAAGGTCTTGTCTTGGGACATAACTCAACTGCACCTGTGGAGAACACAGATAGAGTCTTGAATAAACTATCAGCCCCATCAGAGAGAAGAGTCCTCCTCTCCAAAGACAATCCAAGTTAACCTAAAAATCCAAAGCTCGGATTCCTTGAATATTATGTGTATAGAATGAGGTTAATGGAGCTGTCCTAAGACATCCATATGCACAGTCCCAGACAGCACTGAAAACACAGAGGGCGGATCCTTGGCTCAGATCTCACACTGAAATGGAACCGCCTCTACTTGAGTCTGCCCTCCTTGGCTACCCAAATTAGAAATGTATAAAGTTGAACCATATGAATTATACATGTTGAAATGGTCAAACATTGTTAGTTCCATGTGGTTCAACCTAATTCCTGACTTCGCTGATTAATTTGGCTCTTTCCAAAATTCTTTATTAAATAACATCCATTACCAGGGTCCAGTCATTGAAGTGCATAAAGTCTAAAGGAAGAGAGTTTTCAGTACATTTAATGGAAAAACTACTTCCGACGATAAGGAAGTAGCAAGGCCCTGTTAACAACTAAAAAGTTAAAAAGAACAAAACATAGGAAATAACTATTTTTAGACACTAGACAATAGGCAACAGAGGACTGTGCTCTCTCCAAGAAAGAAAATAAATGAAGTCCTATCATTGCCCAGACTTTCTGCCTAAAGGCAATTTCTTAACTACCGAGCAAGAAGAAATCCCAATCGCAGTCTCACTGAGCGGAGGAGACAAAGGTTCGGGTGGGAGGGGCTAAGGTGGCTATTGTTTGCACGCCAGAACAACTGAGAAAAGGTCCATAGTTTGGTGCCTAGGAGAACACTGAAATCTGTAACTGAATAACAGCCTGCACCTGCAGATCATGAAACATCATGAGGCAGGGCAAAGAATAACTTCTGGAAAGAAAGGGTACTGAGGAGTTACAAGCCAAACAATTCCTAGAGACCGTACATGGCCAGGAATAGTCTGAGTTCCTACCTACGAGAGTACAGAGAACTCATGAAGTACACGAGGTTTGCAATACAGACCACAGAGAAAGGCCACACCCTAGAAGTGAGTTTGAATTAGCTCAAGTATAAAGACTAATCTATACCTGCCCTTAAGAAAGTTTTTTAAAGACTCAAACGTTTAAAGCTGGCCTGCAAACTTGATCCTTACACAAATTATTAGATGTGAAAACTATAACCAAAAAATCCAGTCAGTTGAAACAGAGATAAAAAAATATAACATCTGCAATAAAAATTTTACTGGGTGGGATGAATAACAGATTAGACACTGCCAAAGCAAAGATGAGGGAACTGAAGACAGCAGTAGAAACTATCCAATAAGAAGCATAGAGAGAAAAAAATATTGAAAGATTCACAGAGCCTCAGTGTTCTATTGGACAATATTGAAAGCTCTAGTGTAAATGCAGTTGGAATTCCAAAAGGAGAAGGAAGGTTAATGGAAAGAATATTTGAAGAAATAATGGTTGAAAATATTCTAAAATTGATGAAAATGATAAACTCACAAATTTAAGGGGCTCAACAACCCCCACCCAGGAAGTAAAATACAAAGATAATCATACTAAAAGACAATGTAACCAAATTGCTTAAAGCCAGTAATGGAGCATCTTAAAGTACTAAAAGAATGGACAAATGTCTACGGGAAACAAAAGCAGAACTGGACAAATGGGACTACATCAAACTTAAACATTTTGTTCATCAAGGGATACAACTAACAGAGTAAAAAGGCAACCTATGAAATAGGAGAAACTATTTTCAAGTCACATGTCTGACAAGGGGTTAATATTCAATTTATATGAGATATCTAACGTAGCCAAATTCCTAGAAATGGAAAGAAAAATGGGTGTGGGACTTGGGGGAAGGGAAAGCGGACAGAGGGAACTATTGTTTGATGGGTGTCGAGTTTCAGATTTGCAAGATAACAAAGTTCTGAGTATCTGTTTCACCATAATGTATACAAACTATACAAACCACTGAACTGAACACTTACAAATGATAAAGATAGTAAATGTTATGAGATGTATTTTTACAACAATAAAAAATTAATAAATGTTAGCCCCAGCTGGTATGGCTCAGTGGATGGAGTGCCAGCCTAAGAACCAAGGGGTCACCACTTGGATTCCCAGTAAGGGCTGCCTGCGGGCCAGGTCCCCAGTGGGGGCCATGTGAGAGGCAACCACCCATTGATGTTTCTCTCCCTTTCTTTCTCCCTCCTTTTCCCTCTCCCTAAAAATAAATATATAAAATATTTAAAAAATTAATAAATGTTAACTGGAATTCCATACCCTGTGAAAATATTTTTTTAAATGAAGACAAGATAAAGGCTTTTTTTTTATAAAAGCAAAAGCT
Organism: Tonatia bakeri; assembly: GCA_004024845.1. Taxonomy (NCBI): domain Eukaryota; kingdom Metazoa; phylum Chordata; class Mammalia; order Chiroptera; family Phyllostomidae; genus Tonatia; species Tonatia bakeri. The sequence goes on from PVIA01004569.1 coordinate 107,529, forward strand.
GAGACCTGAAACATTAAAGGATGTTTTTCAGACAAACGAAAAATGACACCAGATAGAAATTTGGATCCACATGAAGGAAGGAAGAGTGCCAGAAACAGTAAAATGTGTTGTTTCTCCTTTGTCAATTTCTTCAAAAGATAGTTGACTATTTAAAGCAAAAACAATACCAGTGAATCGTAGGGTCTACACCACATGTAGAAGTAAAGTTTGTCATTGCAAGAGCATCACGGGTGGGGGGAAGAAATGAATCTATGACAAGATACATACATTGAAGTAATATATTATTTGAAAGTCGACAGTGATAAGTTAAAAATTTATATCATAAGTTCTGAGGTAATTTCTAAAAATACAAAAGCACCACAGATTGTCATTCCACTCAAAATGTATTTGAACATTAGTAAAAAGTGATTAAAAAGTACAAAAGCACTATAGCTAAAAAGTCAATAGTGGAGATATAATCAAATCCTGGAACATGTCCAGTTAATCAAAAGGAAACAGAGAAGAAAAGAAAAAACGGCACAAATAAAAAAACAAATGTAAATTTTTTGAATTTAACTTAGAAGGTAAAGCTCTTTTTAAGTAAAGAATAGTTAACATACAATATTACATTACTTTCATGTGTACAACATGGTGATCTGCCATTTACCTTACAAAGTGATCCTATAGGAAGTCTAGCACCCATCTGTCACTGTACAAAGTTACTGTGATACAGTCACTGTGTCCCCTATGCTGCACAATACTTGTCCCCACGACTTAGTTATAATTGTAAGTTTGTACCCTTCACCCCCTTCACCATGTTGCCCAGGCCTCTGCTGCCCAACCCTCAGGCGACTACCAGTTTGTTCTCTGTGTTTATGAGTCTGCTTGCTTTGTTTTGTTTGTTCATTTGCGTATTTTTTAGACTCTCCATATAAATGAAATGATACAATATTTGTTTTTCTGTGACTTATCTCACTCACCATAATTCCCTCTAAGTGCATCGGTGCGGTCACAAGTGGCGAGATTTCACTCTTTGTTGTACATACGTACCATCGTACCACATCTTCTTCATCTGGTCCTCTGTCGATGGACATCTAGGTTGCTTTCACGTCACGGCTACTGTAAATAACTCTGCAGGGAACGTAGGGGTGCATTCATCTTCACAAATTAGTGTTTTTGTTTTCTTCGGGTAAATGCCCAGAACTGAAATTGTTGAATTGTATGGTAGCTCTACTTTTACATTTTTGTGGGAGCTCCATGCTGTTTTCCATAGCGGCTGCACCAATTTACAATCCCATCAACAGCGCACAAGGGTTCCCTTTTCTCCTCATCCTTGTAAACACTTTCTGTGTCTTCTCTTTTCGATGACGGCCATTCTGACAGGTGTGAGGTGGTATCTCATTGTGATTTTCATTTGCATTTCCCTGATGATCAGCGATGTTGAGCACCTTTTCATGTGGCAGTTTGCCATCTGAATGCCTTCTTTGGAGAAATGTCTATTCCGGTCTTCTGACCATTTTTTAATTGGATTTTGGGGATGTTACTAGGCTGAGTTTTGTAAGTTCTTTATATATTTTGAATACTAACCCCTTACCAGATATATCATTTGCAAATATTTTGTCCCATTCAGTGGGTTGCTTTTTCATTTTGTTCATGGTTTCCTTCACTGTGCAAAACTTTTTGGTTAAATGTAATCTCATTTGCTTATTTTCCAATTTTGTGGCCCTTTCCCAAGAAGGTATATCCAAAAGTACATGTCCAAGACCTGTGTGAAAGACTGGTCTTAGAAATATGTTTTCTTCAATGAACTATGTTTTCTAAGCCTTTAGTCCATTTTGAGTTTATTTTTGTTTGTGGTATAACAAAATGGTAAATTTAAAACCAATCATATTACCATTTACATTAACTGTAAATGATCTAAACACTAGTTCAAAGGCAGAGATTGTCAGAACAGATTTTTAAAAATCAGCACTCAACTGTATGGTACAAAGAAATTTCTTTAAAATACAAAGATACAGATAGTATAAAATAAAAGGAGGAAAATAGAGCTCGCATGAAAAACCCTCATGAGAAGGCCAAAGTTTTTATATTAATTTTGAGTGGCTGTCATGGGTTCTACTAGCCAAGAGGCACATAGACTTTGCTTCACTCTGTCCTATTAGTATGACTTTGCAGACTTAGCTTCTTGTACTCACACAGCGACTCTCCAGCCTGGCCCAGCCCCTGTGCTTCTACCCTGAACTCCCTGTCCCCTTGTGGAATTCACTTTGAACCAGACCTCATTCCACTGCAGGGTCCTGTGAGGCCATTCTGCTTTGTCAGGGCCACATGCCTTCTTGCTTAAAAACAGAACCAGCCCCACCTTAGGTCAAGCTCTCCATCTGTTTCCAACAGTTCTTTCTTCTCGAGTCCCAATTATTAAGTGCTATGTCCAAATAAATGTGGCTTTACCCTGGGTAGCAGTCAGTGCTGCCATGCTGTGTACAAATGGGTGGCGGCAGGAATTAGTCTCCGCCTCCACCCCCTCCTCAAACACATGAGAGACACATGGGAAGACAACAGGACTCCATCCTTTGCCCAGCACTGTTGAAATGCTCCACCCAGGAAAATTCTCCACCCAGCATCTTGTTTTGGAACAGACATTCTTTAAAACTAAGCTATTTTTATTAGTATGCTTATATTGGTGACCATGCTTTACTTGTATCTGTATGGCACTTTGCATCTTTTAGAATAGTTTCAGCTACTTTATCCTTTCTTCTGTCTTCCTGAGATAGAAGGCTGAGGTTTAAATACAGGGTCTGTCATGTATTAGCTATTTGAATTTTGGGTAATTACTTAAACTCTTTGTGTTTCAACTACTTGTATAGTAGTAGGTGAATAGACTTTCAATTAAAAGTAGAAAAATTAATCTGAGAAGTATTATACAAGGTGCCTGAAGTCACCAACGGAATGACAGCCCATAAATTACAGCTCAAGACCTATGTTGTATTCTCTGTGTATTTTTCACCACTTCTCACCACCTTGACTGCTACAACTCCAGCACCATCTCTTGCCAAATTTGTCAGGCAGCTTTTGAAATAGCTGGCAATTATCTTCACCTCCTGATTTCCACACCCTTGTACAATCTCTTCACCTTGAGTGTATGCTGGACTTAATCAATCATTTCTAACAAACAACAGGCAAAATTAATGGGGTATCACTTTGGAGATTAGGTTAAAATACTGCGACTCTCTCTCTCTCTCTCTCATTTGCCCTTCTGAAATAAGCTGCCATGCTATAACTCCCCTATGGAGAGGATCATATCACAAAGAACTAAGAATATTCTCTGACCAATATCTAGAGAAGAACCAAAGGCCACAGTCCAACAACCCACAGGGAACCCAATTCCACGTGAGTGAGCCTAGAAGTGAATCCTCACCCAGTGAAGCCTGGAACTGATACCTTAATTGCATCCCTATGAGAGACCCTCAGCCAGAGTGCCCAGCTAAGCCACACCCAAGTTCTTGACCCACAGAAACTGTGAGATAGTAAATGTTTGTTATTTCCAGCTACCAAGTTTGGGGGTAGCTTGTTACACAGCAATAGATAACAAAGACACCTAGACTCAGGCAACAGCCTTGTAATGGGTGTCTTTACTTTTACTCTCGACCATCCAGAGTGCACTCAGACTTCTTTTAAACAAGCCTGATCAAGTCATTCCTCAGTTCAACATAGCTCCCTTTTCCTTTAAAGTAAACATCAAGGCCCTTACAAGACCTAAACAATCCTATAACTCTTCTCTGCCCTGACTTCAAATCTTACCACTCACTTGCTTGCAGCCCAGCCCCATAGGTTTCTTTGATGTTTCTCACACACGCTGGGTGTGCTCACATGCTGCCCTTGCATTGGCTGTTGCCTTTTCCAGAAATGCTCTTCTCCCAGATGTCCAGACAACTTACTCCCTTGCCTCCTTTGTATATGTGACTAAAGGTCACCTTCCGGATGAGGCCCAATCTGACCATCATATTGTAACTTGCCGTGTACCTCCCTCCTCCATTCCTAATCTCCCCACAGTACTTTTTTAATTCACAGCTCCATCACCTTCCACCTTAGGGCATACCTTACCTATTTATTGTTTCTATTGCTTATTCAATCTTTTCTCTGCAAAAATTCAGACTCTGAGAGAGAAGAGAGACATTTTTTTGTTCTGTTTTAGCAAGTCACTACTGAACTACCCTGCTGTTATAAGTTAGACAGAGCTTACTCCTGTCTTCTTTTAGCATGTACAAAATAGTTAACATGGACTTGGGTCAGGTACATTACTCTGTGCAATTACTCTTCATTTAACGCCATAGTTTTCAAGATTTTTGAAATGCTGATAAGATGTTCTAGGCCCAGATCTATTGAGTCTATGGGGACTGTGCCTCTGTAGCTACCATTCCAAGGGGCTTCTAGCAACACACCAGCATGATAGAATTAAAAGGATGAAAGTAGTTTAGGAACCAAAAACACTGGTATGAACTAAAAGTTTGGATGGCATTTCCTTATTAGATGCATAAAGCAAAATAAAAGCTCACAAACACACAAATGAGATCACAAGAGATGAAATAAAGGTATTTGGCTGCCAAATGAGTTTTACACTATTACATATGCCCCTTGTTGTTTGGAAGCATGGAGTAGTCCCAAGACATTTTTTACAGTTATCAGAAACTTGATTGTTAGACAGCGATTCAATTCCTTTGTTCAGTCCTTATGGGCTTATATCAGACCTTGATCCCGAAACCAATTTCCCTGATAACAGAGGCACGATTCAGCTTGTCAGAGACCCACACATGAAGGCCTCTTTTATTCTGCTCATTTCCTTCTCCATTGAAAGAAGGAAATGGTGTGCGCAACCTGATTCCCAAGACAGCCTCTGTCCAAGTTGGGGGCGCTGTATGTTACCTCAAGAACTCCAAGTGCAACGCCCCCCACTGGGTGTGTTAATAGGCTGCAAAACTTAACAGTCCCAAGTGAAGCAACACCTTTGTGTTTTGATTTTTAAAACCTGCCTGCCACGAAGCTGCACCTCCACCTCTTGCTGCTTCCCTCCCACTGAGGGGCACAAGCCTGTCCACGTGCACACACAGCAGGAACGTTCTTTTCCAAAGCTGCCAGAGGTCTCTCTTAGAACTCAACGGCTGTGTGGTAATAGGAGAGAACAGGGAAATTGAATGTTTTATATCTAACTATTTTTAAGATCTTAGGCAAATGGTTTCCGGGCCTAGCCACAGTAATTTAACACACACACTCACACATCAAAGCATTTTTTGGTTTGACAGAAGAAGAAGTCAAATACTTGTCCCCAGACAGAGCTATTAATGAAGGACATCAAATGAGTACAACATGCGTCAGTGGAGTCCACTCACTTCTCAGGCTAAACAACTCGGGGGCTCTGTGAGGAGAATCAGGACACTGATGTGGGGACGTGCGGGTCCTGCTGAGCCCACCAGCTCAGTGGCACAGCAGAGGTAGGAGCTACCTGGATGTACGTACCAATCTGCCCTGCGAGGCTGCCCCCAGAGCTGAGCCCTTTGAATCCAGAGCAGCCCTTGCCCCCAGCAACCCACAGGGAGGGCAGGAAGGGCGGACAGGAGATGAAGAAGGGGGGAGCCTAGGATGGGGGCTGAGAGCAGCCCTCATATCCTAGAGAACCGCATCACAGCTGCATGCTTGCGAGAAGCCAGTCCATTGACCTCAGCCTCATCGCAGTCTTTGATGGCCACTGTCCCTGACACGCGCAGGAGCATCACTCTCCAGGCTGAACATTCACACCTTCAAAAAAGATTTACTGAGAGCCTAGTAAGTGCTGGGGGTGGAGGACTTAGCGGAACACAAGGCAGTCAAGCCTCCTGGCCCCCTTGGCCCTGTGAAGCAGTAGATGCAAATGCTGGATCCACCCAGTCTTGGGTTTGAATCATGGCTCACTCAGTCACCAGCAGTGTGAGTTGGGGGAAATTTAATTTTTCTAAGCTTCAGTTTTCTCACCTATAAAGTGGGGATTAAAATATTGCTTATCTCCAAGGGTTACTGTGGGAATCAAGTACTATAAATGTCAAGAGCTTTAGAGTATTGTCAGGCACATTCAGTAAATATTAGCTATTGTCAGTTATTATTGTCAATTGTCATTGTGCCAGGTACACAGAAGAGAATGAAGCACGTGGCCCCTGCCATTGCGAAACATACTTTTCTGGGGTGAAAGACAACAGACAACCCAATAAATGTGTAGTAGGTCAGATGATGGCAAGTAATATAGACAAAAGTAAAAAAATAAAGAAAAATAAGAAACAAGGAAGTGAATCCACATGGACAGTAAAAGAAGGGAAACATTATTAATACAAAGCATTTACTCTTCTCTCACACACCAGACCCCCAACCTTGAAATACAGAACAGAATTGCCCCCGTTCTGCCTTCTTTTTTCATGTAGAAGAAAATAACTTCCTTGGAAGTCATCCCTGCTAAATCCTAGAGAGTTCTGAGAATTGAGAGTATTGGTCTTATTTATTGTCTCTTAGAAGATTGCCATTATTCTGCCACTTGGCATCTCCAGCTATAGATCTGCTTGGTATCCTAGCAATTTCAAGACACTCCAGTTTAAAAAGAACTACACAGAACAATTTTTTCTTTTGACTTCACTCATGATAAGGGGTCTGAAAACACTAGAATCAACAATGGCATATCCACCACAGAGTCACACACCCTTGAAAAGACATGAAACTATAATGTCCCCCTGACTTTGTAAGAAACTGCAAAGGAAGTTCAAGTTAACAAGATAAACCAAGGTCCATAGTACATTTCACTTCTCTTGTCAATATGATCCCCAGACAATATCTTTAAATGCTTCTAAAATTGTGTTAATCATTAAATGGAAGAAGCCTCAGGGACAAGAACCTACCAGTCAGTTTTACTTGTCCTCATCACCTGCTGTTTGACTGCGTTTGTTTAAAGTCATAACCGTGTCTCCTGTGATGGAGGGTCTGGGTTGCTTTGTGGTCACATGTGGAAAATATTAAACATCCACATCAAATGTGAACATGGTCTTCTTTAGTGAAACAATGACGTCATCTGCCCAGATTTAGACCATGCTGACCCTGGGAGCATATGAGATTTAAGTCTACAGGGAGTCCGCAAATTAACACACACACACACACACACACACACACACACACACACACTTTAAGGAGCCCTTAGGGAGGGAAGAGTGACTTGCCCTTCAATAGCACTTTGTGTTGCTCATCACCAAAGAAAAAAGCAAACAAACAAAATTTAAAGCACAAACAACAAAAACATGTAGCGACTGGCGATACGTTGGCAATATTACTTTGGTCCAAGAGGCTGTTTTGCTTTACCCATGCAAGAACCAAAAGAGAAATCCTTGGTACCTGTTAAGAACCGAGAGGCCCAAAGTTCACTCTGTGTCACTGAATCAGAAGCCAAAAGGATTCACCCCTAGACCCAGGGCAGGCTTCAGGTAACAGTGACCAGTGTGATCGCACACTCACTGTCCCTCACTCAAAAGGCCTGAGTGCTGGTATTTAATGGTGTTGGGTCACGATCTTAAATTTCTTAATAAATTTAGCTTTGAATTTGCATCTGGGATTTGGAGACTCTGAGCTTTCCCAGATGGTTGCTGAGTCAGCTGACCCGGCTGCAGACACCTGGACCCCGTCTGCTTTGTCCCTCCTTGCTCTTGGCCTTGCTTTTAAAGCCTTGCACTTCTGCCCTGGGATGGGAGCCACTGGGGCAAATCCACTGTGCTTTGTCCTGAGAGATTCCCAGGTACTGGGAAGGTCAGGGTTGGGTGCACCCACTGTCCCAACGTCCTCCTCCCCCTCCCCCACGTGGCTGGTGGCACCACCGCGCTCTGAGCGTGACTGCCCGGGTCAGCCTCCGGCCCTCAGGGACCCGGCTGTGTACCCCACTGTGGAGGCTGCAGGAAGCTTGGGGGTCCCCAGCCCCACTAAAGGGTCCAATGCTCAGTCTCTCCCAGCACTTCACTGGTCCCCTTCACAGATTCATGAACTTAACACCTCAGGTGCTATCACAACCCCTTGACCATCTTCCTTTCGAGTCTGGTCACTGAAAGGACTCATGCGTGGTTGGGCCTTGGGAGGCACCAAGGGGTGTGGTTACCTCAATCTACGTCACTGAGCAATTGCCAGGGCAGGTGCGTTACTGATCCATCTCAAGTGAGGACATGATCATTAGGGCTTAACCACGTGTCATCCTAGACCCGGTCAAGGCCCGTCAGCTGCGGAGTCATCTATAGGCATTTTGCAGACCCTCCCCCACCGACCACAGCCCCGAGAACCGTATGCTGCTTATGTCTCCCCGACTCTCACTCACAACCTGGTTTAGGTGAGATCCAACTGCGGAGAATTCTAAATGTTCCCCAAACACTTTTAATACAAGAACAGGAAGTCAACGTGGGAGTCATGCTGATCGACACAATAAGGGGGAAAAAATATCAGTTCTGAAATAGAATTTAGCTTCCTGTGTCTCAAATCTCGATGTTCAAACACCTGCATCACTTTACCTGGGATAGAGGTCAAGGGTCACAGGGAAGGATACTTGTAAAATTTCAGATACCTGGCCTTGGCCCCAGACCCACTGAACCTTCCAGCCTATGTGGAGTCACTGAATCTAAACTTGTACTCTCTCTCTGCAAGCTGGTTTTCACACCACTACCTGGAGGTCATTTTCACATGAGTTTGCTATTGTTTGGAACAGCAATTCTCAGCTGGAGTTCTTATTCAAACTCCAGATTCCCTGAGCACCAAGCTCCCTGGAGAGTCTGATTCAGTAGGTCTGGAAACTGCATTTTAACAAACACCTGGGTCCACCCCATCCTATGCCCTCCTCCAAACTTCTGATGCAGGTGGGCCTCCGACTCTATAGTGAAAAACACTAACAAAAACATAGAGACCAAAATTCTTAGGTTTTAGTACTTTAGAAGAGCTGCAAATAAACTTCACATCTTTTACCAGCCAACTATGTGCTAGGGCCAGGGATGAGGAGATGAACTGGACCTTTTCTGAAGGAGCTCAGAGTTTGGGAAGGAAAAACAGCCAAGTAAGTGACAGCTGCCACACCCTTTAAATGGACCATTTAAATGTGCAACCCCTTAACGTTTTGCATAATGGTGCTGATTATACACCAGGAATCCGCAGCAGATGTAGTAGAACAGCCCAAGTTCTGACAATACTAGTAGCCACCATGTATTGAGTTCCTGCTCTGTGCTCGGTAGGAGCCATTTTTGCAACAGTAACTACCCAACAAACTTAAGCACACAAAACACAAAAGATCAAACATGAAACGAAGACTCTCTAAAAATGGATGGTATTTCCATGATCCCATATATAATAAATCAGGTAAGTTACGCTTTGTTGAAAACAAACAAAAATATGACCCCTCAATTTTCATAGTTAATGAAGACAATGGTTTCTTGTTCACGGATGTCAGTTGCAGATGCCTTTCAGATGAACTCCTGGTCTTCTTCACTCCAGGGGAGCTTTGTCTGAGAAGTGAGTGTCGCTCTTGGCAAAATAAGAAAAGCAATGGCTCATGCCATGGCTCTCCATCTCCCAATCGGGAATGACATACATGTCACTGCTTACTCTTTAAATGGACAAAGCAAGTCACATGGCCAGGCTGCTGTTCAGATGCTACTGAGAAGGGATAATGTCTTTTCTGAGAGAATGGATGTGGCATACTTAAGCACCTCTGCAGTTGAAATTCTTTCTGAGCTCTGGGGTAGTGTCATTCTCTGCTGTCAGCAGGAAGGCCAGCTATAAAGGTTCCCAGCATCCAGATGCAGGACATCAAGGGTATATGGGACATGAGATATGGGAAAACAGGCATGCATCTCTGAAGCCTCAACAGTGTGAATCATATTTAAGTCTTTTATCCACCTTGAATTTATTTTTGTGTATGGTGTAAGTTGGTGCTCAAGTTTCATTTTTTTTGCATGTCGCTGTCCAGTTTTCCCAACACCATTTGTTGAAGAGACTGTTTTTACTCCATTTTATGTTGCTGCCCCCTTTGTCAAATATTAATTGACTGTAGAGACTTGGGCTTATTTCTGGGCTCCTGTTCTGTTCCATTGGTCCATGTGCCTGTTTTTATGCCAGTACCAGGCTGTTTTGATTACAGTGGCCTTGTAATACAGTTTGGTATCAGGTATTGTGATCCCTCCTACTTTGCTTTTCTTTCTCAAAATTGCAGCAGCTATTCGGGTTCGCTTATGGTTCCATATAAATTTTTGAAGTGTTTGTTCTATGTCTGTGAAATATGCCATTGGTACTTTAATAGGTATTGCATTGAATCTGTAAATTGCTTTGGGTAGTATGGACATTTTGATGATGTTAATTCTTCCAATCCACGAACATGGTATATGTTTCCATTTGTTTGTGTCTTCCTTAATTTATTTCTTCAACTTAGATGCCCATCAGTAAATGAATGGATCAAAAAACTATGGTACACTTACACAATGGAATACTGTGCAGCAGAAAGAAAGAAGGAGCTCCTACCCTTTGCGACAGCATGGATGGAGCTGGAGAGCATTATGCTAAGTGAAATAAGCCAGGTGGTGAAAGACAAATACCATATGATTTCACCTTTAACAGGAACCTAAACAACAAAACAAAGAAACAAGCAAAACATAACCAAAGACACTGAAATAGAGAACAGATTGACAGAGTTCAGAGGGGAGAGGAGAGAGAATTTCAGGGAATTTCAGGGGAAAAGGGGAAAGGTTTAGAGGAACAAATATAAAGGACACATGCATAAAAACTAGGGGTGGGTGGAAATGGGAGGGAGGAGGGGAGGCCTAGGTGGGTGGGTTGGGATGGGAGTAAAAGATAGAAAATTGTACTGCAACAACAATTAAAATAAAATAAATCCCTGATTATAATTTAAACAAAACAAAAACCAGTGTGAATCACAAGAGGATGTGCTCCTGTCTGGGGCTCACCCTGTGCCTGAGACACAGGCACTCACAGGGTCTTTGATAATTCTATGTTTGTGGGTGTATTTGTGGGGCCCAGCCTAAGGGAAGTACTGTGGATCTAGGTAGCAATTATCACATAAATCAGCATCCTTCAACTTCCAGCTGTTTGGGAAATCACTTGCACGGTGATCACCACTAGTGGTAAAGCACCAAAGTTTTCAAATAATTGGCACATAAAAATAAGTGCCAATAAATGTAAAGCCATTCTCTAAACACTAGCATTCTGCAGCTTTCTGGAACCAGAGGTGGGGTGGGGGGAGATAGCTACTTCCTCAAACGGAAATACTATCCTTTTTAACTGTGTTAACCATGCGTTTAACCGTGAGTACACCCATGAGCCCACATTGCGTCTGTGCATTTCAGTGTCCTGTGTGTTGTGGTGGAGAGATAGGTTGAGAACCACTTATCTAAACCACAGCCACATTTATCACATTGATATCATTGTAACAAATTCCGTGTGTGTTCCCGCTAGCCAAGCAGTACATCCCCCAAACAAGGGCTCTATTTCCCCTCTTCCTTCTGTGGCTGACAACTTAGTCACATGCTGTTAGAAACAACTCATCATCTGGCCAAGGTGGGGAACTATTCTCCCTATTAAGGGCCACCGATGCACAGAGAGGAAAAAATATGGTGAGGAACCCGTAGCAATGGAAAAGTTACTGAGACATGGAGAAGCAAAAAGGCATCCCATCTATAAACGTTCTAGAACATAAGCAGAGCTCAAGAAGAGGGTGGGAATTTTCCCTTCATCCCACTGAGATCTGCAGACACAACGTATTTGTGAATAAGTATCATACAGCTTACAGGCTGCCCAGAAAGATTTAACTGAAGCTATGAGGGCAAAAGAAACAAGGTCCTGGGAGCATCTGATGATTAGCTTAGTCCCACAGCTTGACCCAGAGTTGGGGGGGAGGCAGGCAGTGAGTACCTCACAGCAATACCTGTGGTCAGGCATTCTGGGGAGCAATGGGGTGAAAAGGCTCCCAAACATACAGCCCCAGAGCTGAGGCTGAAAAACAGAGAGGAGGAATCAGTTGTTCAATGGCCAGAATCAACTTTACTTCCCTTGATTTCCACTCAGGTGTTTCGGGGTTACCTGCTTGAAGACACAGAAAAAAAGCCCAAGTATATTTCAGACACTGTTCCTAAGTGACGACATAAAACAGTGGCTAATCTGAGCTTGCACTTATGGCAGCAGTTGCTCCTGAGCAAGTGAGGAGACAAAGGCTTTTATTTTCTCTAAAAATGCGGGCAAGCTTCTGAAAATCTCCTCAAAACAAAAACGTGATATACACGCCATCCTCCTTCCCTTTGATGTCAATAGGAATTAAATCTCAAAAACATACAAAGCAGGGAGATGTCAGTGTTTCTAGCTGTTACAGAAACAGCCAAGCTTCAGACAGCTTTGCCTGGGAACTCACAGCAGATAAGTGATTCAAATGATTCCCCCATGACATGGCCTCCTGTGTTATTTTTACATTTATTTGTAGGCTGGCTGACTGCTTTCATGCAAGATTTGAGTCAGATAAAAAAAAACCCTGCCTTTCTTTAGGTATGTAGTAGTAGCTCCTATGTTAAATACTTTCTAAAGGCTCTGCTAATGGAAGCACATCTGTTAAGTGAAAATATATGTATAGTTGAAAAGTAATTATAATTGCTGGGGAAATAAAGGATTCTTTGATTCTTTCTAGAGAAAATAACTTTCTATAGGATGTGGGGAGAATATACACATTGCTCCATAAAGTCAACTGTGTGTGCAAGAACTTTTGCAACTATCTGTATACTAAAAAGTAATCTGATTTTGTGATGAGCTCCCATGAGGCCATGCAGGTAGGAGAACTCAACTCAGTCACTGGGGTTTCCCATCCAGCCAAAACCAACATGAGCTCATGACATAGTCCCAGGTCCCTATGTAGTCCCAAGATACCTTTAGAGTAGAAGGGGACTTCTGGTCACCGGTCATCTACCCACAATTTTTCTGCCATCTCCAAATTACTGGTAGGTAATTTTCTCTTCCACTCTCCCTCCCCTCAGAGAGAAAGCTTTTTTCTATTTGGGGAGAATAATTATTGTTGACAGTCAAACAAATGTAACTAAATAAATAAGGTTTCTTACTTTCTGTATAATTCACTTGTAGTTCTGCCGCTTTTTAAAAGAATTGTTTCTAGCGCTGCAGAGAGGCAGCGAGGCACCCGGGTATGGGTGTGAACTCTGGAACAGTCTGCCTGGCTTTGAGGTGCGACCTCGGGACATTTATGTATTTACCTGACAGCAAGTACTCAGAACATTATCTACCACTTTATAGGTACTGTAGCGATTACTATTATTTCTAGAATATTGAAAACTAAATGTTAAAGTGTGTACTACACATTTACTCTCCGTACATTCCATAGAGGACTATTGTGAGCCCTGTGCAGAAGTGTCCCTGAATAGGTGGGGGTGTTGAGTTCGAGAGTCAGGATGGTTGAGTCAGGGAAGTGCTCTGAAAGGGGCAAGCGCAGGATGGTGAGAGGTTAGGGGTCCTTAAACGGACCTGGGAGGAGGGTGTGAGGAACTTCCTAGAGGAATGAGGCTGAGTTTATCAGGCAAAGAGTAGAGACAAGCTCTTCCAAGAAGAGTTACAGCATGTAAACTATGGATCTAAAAAAGAAATATGGCTTTATTTGGAGAATTGCTAAGCATGAGTAGCAAATTGAGCAATACTGTTGCTTTAGAGAAAAACAAGGTTGAAGACAAAAGGGCCAAATCATCCAAGCCCTCATTGAGCGGTGAAGGTGCTTGAACTTCATCCTGCAACCAGAGGGCGCTGTTGAGTAGCCTGAACCTGCAGTGTGGGCCCCAGAGGAGTCTCTGCGGGAGACCGAGGGACTGGCTGTGGGATGACCTCCGGGGCAGGGCCACTTCGCAGGAGGCCAGCGCAGCCACTGGGGTGGGGAGAAATGAAGAGCTAAATTAAAGAAGGGGCCATGAAGCTAAAGAAAAGAGGATAACTCTGAGAAGTGTTAAGGTCACAAGGATGTTAGGTCTCCTTTTCAGGAGGCAGACTAGGGGCCTGAAGAGTGTGTAGAGCAGTGGAAGGAGCGCCAGGGGGCAGTGATGCCGGGGAAAGCAGAGCAGCAACAGTGGAGGAGGAGACAGGGTTCCCAGGGCCAGAAATGCATAAGGGCCCGGCGGAAGCAGACCAAAAAAGATGCTCTGTTGTTTACACATACAGCATTCTCTCTCTCTCCCCCCCCCCTCTTTACTCCCACCTGCCTCCCATAAAAATCTAATGGGGAAAAAAGGAGATTAAAGAACCAGGGCATTTTTCTTTCGACCTTTAGCCATAATTCCACAGAACCAATAATTTCTTGCCTGGAAATGTGTGTTACTACTCATTACAGTTTCCTGCCTATGTCTACTGACTTTTACAAATATACAGCGAGGTCTGTCCAGAAAGTATCCAGCCATGTAATCTGAAAGATAGAGACATTTATGGAAGAATATACAAGAAACATTGTACATAGGACAACAACACCTCAGTCCCCTTCAAAGTAGGCACCTTGGGACCTCACACAGTTCTCCCAGTCTCCATCAGCTGCTCTGTCATATTTTCCTGAATCTTACCCACAGTCTGAAATCTCTTCCCTCTCAAAGGTGATTTTAGTTTTGGGGAAAGCCACAAGTCACAGGGTGCCAAATTTGGGCTGTAGCAGGGCTGTGTCACCTGGCTGATTTGATATTTTGCAAAATAACTGCAGAAGTCATGTTGGTGAGTAGGCAAATTGCCATGATGAAGCTGCCAATCACCAGTTGCCCACAGCTGCCACCTTCTGAATCATCTGAATAGTTTCTGTGGAGGAATGTTTAAATAAGCTTAACACAAAATTGGATGCAGATTCGTTGCTCTACTTGCTCAATCATTTGGAATGCGATGGCCACACAGTACACATGCTCACTCAGTGGCATCTACCACCCCCACTGACTAGTGCAGTGAAGTTGTCATTGTTCTCACATGCGCATTCCAGTCCACTCTCCTTGGCTGCCAGGTTACATGGATGTGGCACAAACCATTCTCCTTATATTAACAATGGCTGGACTTTTTCCAGACAGACCTCATATATTCGTCCATCTGATGGGGGAGTAGGTGGGTGTGGAACTAAAAGGTGATACAAGTTCCCCAAGCCCTATGAGTGTCAGGGAGAAACCAGACTTGCTTTAAAGCATGCCCATCCTTTTGCGATGTAGGTAGGGAGTCCAGGCCACAGAGAATGAATCCCAGGGTTGAAACCCCTCTCCAGCAGAGGGTTCCCCAAGTTTTGTCCCAGAGTGAACTGCTGACAAGGAGAAAGGAGAGGAAGGACAAGCTGGTGACCTTTAGGATCACATTGGTGCTCACGGCTTATAGCACATCACGATCATTTGGGGAGCTGTGAAACCCTGGCCTACAGGTGGAGGATCCAAACCTGTCAGTGTTTAAGCTTCCCGCGTGATTACAATGTGCAACCAAACTTAGCACTTCAGTGGGACTGCACAGCCTCAGATCACTCCTGGGAGGCCACCTGCCGGACTCAGTTCTCCAGATGCCCCAGAGAGGCGCGTGGTCACCACAGAGTGCGGGGATGCTCCCACCTCTGTGCTGTTGGGCAGGCCAGCAGCAACCTTTCATGCAGCTGCACAACCCCAATCCCCACATCAGCCAGAAAGAAAGGGAATTAGCCACTTCTTAGGAGATACTGCTTAGGGCAAAACAGTTTTTCCTTATGTCCCTCATTCATTTTCTGATTCATTCCAAAGAAAGCATTTGGATTGTTGGTGATCTAGTCATTGTTCTATAAAGCCTAGCAGCAGGCTGGACGTGTATGGGAAGCTTGTTGGAAATGCAGAATCTCAGGCCCTACCCCAGACCTGCCCCAAACAATAGATCGTGCTGAAAGGCACAGAATGCATTAAGATATCGTTACTGTGTTGCAACAGACACAGGGGAGGAAGAGAGGTTCATAAACGGACACCTGAGAGAGGCCTGGGGGAAGAAAAACAAGCATGTCGGAGGGGGGAAGTTATGGAAACTTCATTCATTAAAATCCCTTTTTGTTGTTTGGTTTGGCTGGGTTTTATGACTATCATCAGAGAGTAGCTAAATTGGATGATGATTTATTAAAACTTCAGGGAGAAAAACTGAGGAAGCAACCAAAATCTTAAAAGGAAATAATTAAGAATTTCTGCTGTTAGCCCAATAATTACCTTCGTGAATGTACAGGACACGGGTCACCACATGATTTCCATGGTCTCTATTTTCTCACATTCAAAATCACACATTTAAGTAGAATCATAATAAGCTCTCCTCTTGCTCAAAACTGTACCATTTAAAGATCTTTGAAATCAAATCAGAATAGTTTCAAGTCACACATGATTAAGGACTATTTCACCACTAGGTGGCAATGTTGACCCAAAAATGCTAGAAACCAATGTAAACATCCTCTTTTGCTGTATTTTGTGGCTTATTTAAATTTGTTTTTCATTGACAACCCTTCCCTTTCTTTCCCCCACCGGAAAGTGGTGGCAGGGAAATGGAGACAACTGTACTTGAGCAACAATACAAAAAATTTGTTTTTCAAACTTTAGAACATCTGAAAAAGCTAGAGATTGCATTGCTGGACAGAGAAGACTGAGGATTAGAACAATTGTGTGCTTTAGAAAACTGTCAGTAAAGGGACAGTTGGAGAAGAAAGAAAAGGCCCTGCAGGGAATATCAGAGACCTTCCCAAACAGCAGGTCAGACCAGGAGTTCAGGGATGTTCTGCACGGGAGGAAGTTCAGTGGATCTGGACTAGGGAAGGATCCTGATCTCAGAAATACCCCCAAGGAGACTGCATGCCCTGGAGTGCTCAGTTTTAATGTATCACCCCTGCTTGGTACCATGAGAGGGCCTGAGGGAATCGTTAGAATGTCTCTGACTTGTCTTGTATCTAATTCCTTGCTATTGTCTTTTGTGTCTGCCTTTCCCCATGGATTCCTGGCTTTGCTGCGCTGTGGGGCTAAGGATGAAAAGTCACCCCTAGGAATTCATGCAGCTGAGCCCACTGCTTCACTTAGATGCTTCGTCCTGTCTCACACCAACTTGACCCTAGTCCAGAGGATACACGCACCCTATTCAGATCTGACTGCTGCTGAATCGTGTTTCACCTTGGAACCCCACACACAGATGCTGTGAGCAAAAATTGTCAGTTATTAAAGCTGGAAGTAATTTAAAGGTGTTCTTACATTGGTGCCTTTTATTCTTCAAGAGAAAGGAAGTGGATAGTAGTAATAAGACTTAATATTGAAGATGTTAGGCAGAGGGGCCTTTTGTCATTTCCTATAATAAAAATCTGGCTGTGGGCTGTCCAGGGTCATGGACCCAATGGCTCCACAATGCAGTCAGACTCCGCTGTCGAGCTGGCTCAGATGCTTTTCCCATGCCAGCAAAGCTGTGTCGGCTGCACACACCACATCCCCACACCACAAAGTTCAAGGCCTGGGCCATTTTCCCTGCGTGCATCTCTTACTGAAAGTGAACAAAACTTTTACAGAAAACTACCAGCAGACCGGTCTTCCCAATTTGTTAGCCAGAACTGGGTGGCCTGCCAATCCTTCCTGAGTCACTGTGGAGGGAACGGAACCACCATAATTGGCTTTGACAAATAGGAACCTGCCTCACAGAGAGGAAGGATGCGCTTCAGAGACCCGACTGAGGTCCTGCCAGCAGATGGGAGACAGAACGTGCGTCTGGGGCAAGTCGACCAGCACTAGCTGCTGACGCAGCACCGTGACCAGGCACTAGGGTACGGACGTGCCCTAGGAGGGGAAGAGATCAGAAAACCGGACATCCAGGCAACGCAGAGTCCAAGAAAGTTCCTTGAACGTTAGTCCCACCATGACTTTCACTAGTCAGCTGGTAGGAAGCACAGTCCCTGCCACTTGTCCTCTCAGTTCCCAGCGTCAGCATACTGTGCTCAAATCTACGCATCATGGCTCTCTCGACATGCTACTATGAGCGGCAGTTTCTCACCATACAACAAATGAGGGGGAGAGGCCACAGGCAGGCTCCTAACTTGTCATCCAGTGATGCACGCGGTGAGACTAAGCAAACAGTATTGCATGCTCACTTACAAATTCACACTCCATCTATATGTCATTATAAAAGCCCTAACTTTTTAAGCTAAACCTAGACCAGATAGCATGACTCCTAGAACTTCTTCTAAGCCAGTGACCCTTACTCTTCAATCATTAGAAGCACCTAGAGGGCTGGCGTCCCTTACACCCCAGAGTTTCTGATGCGGGGTGACTCGGATGGAATCCAGGAATTTGCATTTCTAACCACCTCCAGGAGATGCTGGGGCTGTCCACCTGGAGACCACACTTTGAGGACCAGTCTAGACAAGTCTGAGTAACTGTTCATGGAGCCCCGAATTCTTACAGGCTTTCCTGCCACGGTTATTTGGGTTGAAACTTCCTAAGTCCCACAGGCTGCCATAGGGCCTGCCTCACTCACACAGTTTTTTCATTTCTGTGTTTCTAAGGTGGATCCTAAACATCTATATCTGCACAGGTGGATCCTAAACTTTGGGCACTCTTCTGATGCACACACTCACACACAAACACACACTCAGCAAACGAGCTGGCTTTGGATGCTCAGGTACTTGTTTATATATTAACTAAAGAAAATGTTTCCCAAATGCTGTGTCACGCATCCTGCAAGGGTTTTCCAGAGGAAATGAACATGCTCACAGGCCCTCCCACAGGCCTCGGCTGACATCAGAGAGCCCAGAACGCTCACCCAGGCAACCCCAGGGCAAGCCTTCGAGCCAAACTAGGGCTGAAACTCACGCAAATAAAAGATTTCAAGACAAGACACGTGATAGCTCAGCTGGACCTCTACAGAATGGGCAGAACTGAGATACAGGGGATCGGGCAAAGGCCAATCATGACTCAAAGGACATTAAAAAGCATTACATGTGTATGGAAAACAAGCAGCTCCATGTGAAGATGCCTGAGGACAGACTCAATCAGGAATGTGTTGGGAGGACTTCCCAACCCCAGGGGAAGGGAAGGAGGGAGGGAGGGAGGGACTGGGAGAAGGGGACTGAAGCCCAGCGGTGCTGGGGAAAGACGTGTTGTTCAAGGGAAGGGCTTCAGAGTTACTGGGAGCGAGCCCCTTGTAAGAAATTTAAAAAATTTAAATTAAAAAATTCAGCTGAGAATTCTCTTGGGATAGTTAGGAAGTCATTCAGTACATTATCTTCATTTTTAGATGAACAAATAAATGCCGAAAGTTCTATTACTGACCCATCCATATAAGCAAAAAATCCTAGTCTGAAGTTCCTTACCAAATCAGGTTACTATAACATAAAAAGACAACATATCAGTGGTTAAAAACTCCTTGAATTTTAAAGAAAAATCATATATTTAATGCTTTTTTTTCTTCAGAATAGGCTCAAATGAACTAGTTGAGGCTTTCTCTTGGTGATATTATAGTCAACCAGAAATGTCATCTGTATACAGCAGTTTTCACATATGGGTTTTCAGGTAAAACTCCACAGGGCTTTTATTGTATTTTCCCAAGTATCTCTGGTAGAATGTGAAATAAGTTTTGGTGATGAGAATTAACTATATTTTTATTTTAACAGTCACATTTATTTTAGCAAAACAAATATATATACATACACACACACATATAACATACACACCTATAATATATGTATACACACACACATAACTTGTCCACCAGACCCACTAATTCACAGATGTTATTGTTTTAAAATATCTATAATTTTTAAAAGATGAGCCAATTTGAAAAATATATCAAGTATGTAATCATGCTATCAGACACCTGCTGTTCAAGACCTCTGCTTTATCAGATCTGTGACACCCCTGGGAAGATCAGATACGTCCTAAAGCAAGTGTTAGAGGTGGTCATTTTATCTCATGCCAACGTGCAGACCACTGAACACAGCTGTCGGCAGGGGGCAGCCTTAAAGTTCTTGTACCATTTTCGCTTTGAGCCTCATTTAAAGGATAAAAGATTGCAGAGACTCACACCCAAATATTCACGACCTGCCCCAAATGAATCTGAGAGGGCACTTGCCAGCTTGCTTTCCATCCACTTGAGCAAAAAGAACTTAAATGGCAAATACTACTGTACTTGGAATCACGGGTCTCAAAATGCTCTCGAGAGAGCTGTAAATTGGCAGGAATTCTGACTGGATTGCAGATAGGAATTAATTGGCAGTTTTCCCCAGCCTTTCCGTGTCGGGAGCCGCCATGGGTATTCACGAAACACGCTGAGATCCTCCACCTCCGTCTGCGTTACCAACAAGCTGCTTGAACTCAGAGAGAGAAACTTGTTGAACATGGCAGTCGCCTCAGCCAATTCTCAGATGTCAACACTGCCCTGGCCCCCCACTTCCTGGATTTTGATAAATTGAAGTAGTTTTCCCGTTGCAGCAAGATAAAGACACATTTTCCATTGTACTCATGCTCCCTCTGATTGGGTGCCATGCTGGGGACATCATCCTTTCTCTCATAATATTTTAATATCTACTCAATTTATTCTCCGGCCTTTTTCAGAATATGGATATTTCCTGCTTACTCATAAGGAGCTCAGTATTGCCTGAAGGTGTAGGCACTTAACTGTGCTATTTGTATGTTGTACTGGCTTTTAGAGTCAGATAGTTCTGCCTTTATTTCTATGACCTTGGGAAGTGTATCAGGAAAACAGTGGACTGATTTAGCTCCAAGACACATAATACCCAACAAATAATGGCTTAAGCAAAAACAATAAATTATCTCATATAACCCAAATCTGGAGGCAGTGCCTGGCATTGGTTTGACAGAATTTTACTGGATTAGGACCAATGCCTAAGATTCTCCTGGCCTATTTCCTGTTGCCCCCAAATCAAATCTGGCCTTAGATTCTCTTTTATTTACTGAAAAAAAAAAATGTTGGTTTACTGATACTCTATTCCAGGAACTATTCTAGGCAATTCTGGGGAAAACCAACATTTCAACACCACCCTACCTTGCCACTGCTGGCCTCAGATATTTGTTTATGTGACACTCCTCTCACTCAGCAGAATCACGCCAGAGAGTCTGAAAAGTAGAGGGTTTCAAAGGATGAACTTGGAGTTGAAGATGTGGACATGTTAGAAGGAGGGGTAATATTTTGATGGCTTCATCTCAAGACAGGAAGCAGGGGAAGGCTTTTCTGCTCTTTGAGATACAGCTTAGTCTTGTCAAAGCCCTTGTTCAGGCTTGGCTCAAAGGCAGTCAAGCTACTTGCCTTCAAGGAGCCAAAGGGGCCAAGATAATGAAAATATTTGTAGTGAATACTAAAAACTCAAGGGACCATAGGGCCTTCTTTAAATGCTCTGGACAATGAATGGACCTGGGGTCTTCAGATGACCCTGAGGTCAATATGTAAAAAAGCCTCCTTGCAATGACAGAGAGTGAAGTGCCTACCCACTTTACAGAATAAGAACATAGGCGCAATTTGATTTAAACGAGTAAAAGAATCAGGACATTTCCTACGCCTTCTTTAGTGGAGTGAAATTAAGACCTGCTTTGTTTTACACATGAAGGAATCACAGCACAATGTTCCTTCAGCCTGTGAGAATTCAGTGGACACATATAGACAAACTAATAGCCGGGACAGCCAAACACTAAGGTCATGCATCAGTAAAGGGGAAAAATCTGAGTTCGAATAAGACAGATTTAATTTA
This sequence comes from Tonatia bakeri, assembly GCA_004024845.1. Lineage (NCBI taxonomy): Eukaryota > Metazoa > Chordata > Mammalia > Chiroptera > Phyllostomidae > Tonatia > Tonatia bakeri. The sequence continues at coordinate 129,274 of PVIA01004569.1, forward strand.
TTACTGACACTTGTTCAAGGAATGGCCGAGGTTGCTGCTATGTGAATTATAGTATAATTGGCGCACACTCCTTACCTACTGTGTAGCAGCATTTACATGTATTATAAGATTTCTGTCCATTAAAATTCAAGAAGTCTTGATTTGGTTACTCAGACTATCGTCTGTTTTATCTTGATGAAATGGTGATTATAGACTCAGCTTCTGGCTAATTGGAAACAATGGCAACATATAAAAATTTCCTCCTTTGAAGAAATGTGTGCAAGTTAGAATAAATCCCTTAGGCATTAAGACATACTTTGGCACGTTTTAAGATGAGCTCTGTCAGTATATGATTCCCAAACCTTAACCTGGAATACTTACATTATGGAAAACTCTCCTTGGGCTCCACTGAAAGGCACTCGCCCATCTCCCACCCCTGTCTGCCTTGGGACGACTGCAAGCTCCTAGGGTTCATGAAAGCACCCGTAGGTGAGAAAGAGCAGCAGAGGGCATGTGGTTTAGAAAGTTGTTTCTAGCATTATCCCTGGTGTAGTACCAGTGATGCAGTGGGTGCATATGCCTGAATGTGCCTGGTTTCCCATGTGCTGTGCACTCATCCAGGTCTGGGAGGGGACCTAAGGCCACTCACACCGCATCATGATGATGTTCCTTCTCATCACGGCAGTTGTCCCGCTCAAGGGTCCTCAGAAAGCAGGGGCCATTCTGAGATATAAAAACAAGATTCTTGTTGACGTCTAAACCAAATTTCTCCTCTGGGTTCGGTGTGGGGAAGTTATGATGTCCAAAGGAAGGGTGGGTCTCTTCCATTTCCCCCCAACTCTGCCCATCATCTTTCATTATGTGACTCTCACTGCACCCCCAAGTGCTCTTGTTCTAGACCACGCTCATATCTCGAAGGAGGAAGGAAGATTTTAGAAGTCACCTTGCCTCGAAGACAGTAACAAAGCATACACACATACGCAGGACTTGATTGTACGAAGTGCCCCATACACATAACCACACTCAATCCTCACAATAACCCTACAGTATGGTTCCCCAAAAGATTATCTATCACAAAATTCTTGTATGGATGTGTCCTCGTAGGTCAAGGCTTCCTAGCTGTTTGCCTTGGGACAACCCTCCCTTTGTGAGGACAAAAGGTGCACCCAGCATCACCAGAATGCAAAATACCCTGAGGCCTGGGCTAGTCCACTCCTAAGAGATCATTTATACGCAGTAAAAAAGGGAGGAGTGCAAACTTTATGACTGCTGTAGTCTTGTTTTGCCTTGTGTCGGGAGAGTGTTTCCAAGGTCATGTCTCAGAGACCCTTTCTCTCAGAGACCCAAATGAGAAAGGAAAGCATGGACAACGGGACCCCACCCCTGTAGACCAACTTGAGTACAAAGGAAGGAGGCAGTCACTTATCCTTGGAAGAAGCACCGAAGAGACCGGGTCCGGGTCCTGGACTGTGGCTGCCTCTCTCCGTGTCTGCCTCCCAGGATTGGCGGGTGGAGCCAAGAGCTTCACTGTTCCAACACTGAACATGGTGGAGAAAAGCTCACTAAGGGAAGGCTGAGGAACCAGTATGGGCAATGTCTGGTGTTAATTAGTGTTTTGAGTGTAAAATAATAGAGACTTTGTTAGAAAAAATAAACCCTCCTACCTGATGTCTGTCTCTGGGAATTCTGAGCTTTTTATTCATGTCTTATAAAAAGAAAGTACTAATTAATTTAAGGCATGACAAGAAAAGAGTCACGCCTGAGTGTCAGCCTAAATTAGTTATGAGCTATTTTATTTATTTCATAGATGAGAAAACCAAGGCTCTGAGATTGAGAACTTCCTCGTTCCCCACATCTCTCTCCCCATCGGGGCACACACAGAAGCTGGTCGCTCCGGTGCGGTTCATCCTTCCTCCCACTGATAGAGTAGTATTCACTTTCTCCATATTGATGCCAATTGAATTCAATGGATCGTTTTATATCATGTAATTCCAGATAAGGTTCTAATTTGAAAAGGTATCAGTGAGCACTGTTAGAAGACTCATCCTGCAGTGAGCTTGAATTCTATTAAACTGGCCCATCTGTCCAAATGGGACAGAAGCCTCCTACACATGAAGAGAGTCTGTCTTGTGGACTGGGGCCCACTGCAGGCCCGCCCAGCATGCCCACCCTAGCCTCATAATGCCCCCTGACTACCCACCCCCTGGACTGAGTTCTGTACATATTCGGACATTTAGAACATGAACTATGCCCCTCCTGCAGGCCCTGGGTCACTTATCCATAACAGACATGGCTCTACCTGTCCCTCTCTGCCGAAGATGACCTAAGGGCTAGGCCCCTGTTTGCTGTGCCCGGAGTGTGGGCTGAGCTCACCTCCGGGGGTACTGTGGGCCTCACTCTGCAAGATCTGCCCCTCAGGCCACCTGGACAAGCCTGTGAACAGTCAAAGGCGCTCTGCCTGGGGACTTCAATTGGATTTTGGCTAAGAAAACTATTGCTTCTATGAACACCCATGTATAAGTTTTTGTGTAAACACATGCTTTCTGGTTTGGTTTTGTTTGCACGATCTTTTTTAAATGTACGAAAAAGTTACTGCAAATAGAAAGCTTTAACACTATCATCTCAAGGATTTATTTTGGTTTTGTTGGGTCAGGGTTGAGCCTGGATTCTTCCTTATTCTTAAGCATCTCCGGAAACCTGATCTTCCTAAGGTAATGGGGTACTTGGCTGAATTGAGGAAGGTTTCCTACCTAAGCATGCACAAGAGAAGGCATATTAATCTATTTCAAAATAGGATTAGCTATATATCAGTATCGGTTGATCACTCAAAGGGACACTTCTTTCCACTGAGCCAACAGGCAATTTTCTAACTGGGGAAAATGAGCTAACTAGACACAAGCTTCCATTCCTTACAGGGGCTTCTTAAGAAAGACCTAAGAAAGAAGAATTACTTCAGATCTGCTCTACAGCATTCATTACAAAGGCCAGCACTGTGCCAGAAGTAAGTTCAAAAAATATAATTGTCAAATAAAAACATTAATGAGCAAGTGAGTAGATGCATATTTGCTAACTGGGAGACTCATCAGAAGGGAAAATTAAGACCTCTTCAAACACAATTTCTTTAGAAAAATTCCAGTCAAACACGAAATATAAATATATATATAACATAGTATACTCTAGGGTAGTTCTAGAAATACAAAGTGTTTTAGGATTAAAGAGTGTTGTTTTCAAGATCAGTTTTGCTAATACTATTTCATTGCTCACAGGGAAAATAAGAAATTGAACAAGCTCGTCAATTACACAGGCTGGAGGTCCTGTGCCTCCTGGGTCAGCACGGGCTTCGGAGCGGAAGCTCAGCATGTGTGCTATGCCCAGCATATTGTCAGGAGCTGAGAGGCAATGAAACAAGTAGAAGACAAAGCAGAAGGAGAAAAGAAGGAGGCCATGAGGGGAAAAGAAGGCAGCTAGGCCAGAGGTCAGGAGGTGTTCCCGTGTCACAGAAGCACACAGTCTCAGCTGGTCCTATTCTGGACTTCACCTGGGAGTTAGGTATCTGGTGGCACTGGACAAATGCCTTCAGCTTCCATCGCCTCAGTTTCTTGGTACATAGACTCGGGCTCACATCACCCTCCCTTACCAAGTTCGAAGAGCACATGAGGTAGAAAGCGGGGAACATTCAACCTGTGCCTGTGAAGTGTATTTACAGCTCCCCGGAGCAGGTTGCAGCTAAAAAGTATTATTATTTTTGTAGTTAGAAAGTCAGAATCCATCCTCCATCATGTTTTAAGCCTTTGAAAGAGCTCTTTGTTTTCCTGCCTAAGCACTGGCCCACAGGGAAAAATATTCTGTCTTTCAAAAGGTTTCTTTCATAAACAGGTCATTCTTTTTAAGTGGGGTTCACTGACTATGTTTATTAACATGTAGTAACACTTAAGGAAGGTTTCATTTGGTACTGGAAATAAAGCAGTGTGGGCAGCCTGCCACCCCTTTGCCTAAAAAGAAATATTGTCTAGAACAAGGCCCAAGGCATTCAGAGAGGCCAGCGCTGTTGCAGGTTTGCTGCCCGGGTCTTGCGTCACCCTAGCCAAGCCGCACAAACAATGGCTGGTGTCCCCGAGGGCCCTCAGCCTAGACACGGCCAGTGAGGAAGCCTCTCTTAGTCACTGAGATGATTTCACCTGAGAGAAGTCTTCTGTCATTAAGAGGCAACGTGAAGATATTCAAGCTGATAAACAATAGAGAATTTAATTTAATAAGCTGTCTTCTTTCCATGTTTTCTCTTTTCTTTCTGTCCAGATGGTTGAATTCTCCCTCTGTTCTCAAAGTTAAACATCTCCATCTTTGATTTATGTCATGACAGAGTCTGTTAACTCTTCTGTTATTTTCCTCTGGTCTCTGATCTCACATCTCATGAGTTGTCTTAATTTTGACCTCTTTCTCTCTCTTTTTTTTGGTAAGAAACAGAAATACTTTCAGTAAAGGGCATCTTTAGAGATTCCTGGGCACTAATAAAGCTTATAGCAAGGTCACTCATAAATTCTCTATGAAGGTAAAATCCAGTTGGAAGGCACCTCCAGAGCAGTCTTGAATGAAGACTTAGAGAAGGAAGGGCAACCTATTGCCCAAGGGGTGTCTGGGAAGAAGAAAGCCAACCACAATGGCCCCAGAGCAGCCACAGGAGCGGGAAGGAGGTCACCAGCTGGCTGTCTACTGGGACTTCATCCCTGAGTGAGCATCCGTCACCAGCAAAGCACAGTGCCTGAAGCAAATGTTCTGCCTTCATGTAAGGGGATGTTCTGCCTGTCCTCTCAAGCTCCAATGCTTTCGAATTTCATTCTAGAATCATGAATGTTTGCCCCGTCATGGGAGCTCAGACTGACAGAAGATCTGTCGAAGGCCAAGTCATTAAATTTTGACCGAGATTTGATGCAACTCCCTCCCAAGGCTGGAGGATAATGTTAAGAAGTCCTGAGTGTCAGGGATGATGCTACCATCTTCCTCCACTACGGACCATGTGTGATATCACATTTTTTGAAAGATCTAAACCCTGAAGCAAAGAAATTTCAACGAAGTTCAAACTCTTACCATGATAATAATGCAATGCATTTTCTGAAATATCAAAATTTTCTTCCTTTCTCCAAGAAATGTTTCCATTTACTTGTATGTCCCTATCTCCTGGTGACCTGAGCAGATGCTCAGCTTGTCTACTGGGGACCTGGCTCCATGCACCTGCACACACCCACCGAATGTCTTTCATTTCATAGTTATGGTTATTTGTGCCACAAGTGTTTCTGTCGGAACAATCATTCTTGCTGTGACCTTCTCTCTCTGAAAAGAGCTCTGAAGAAGCAAGAGCAGATTTTTTTAACATTTTAAAAGTAGAATCAATGTATTCATTTAATAATCATTTGTTGAGTACCCATGATGTTCCAAAGAGGACAAAGGAAGTCGACTGCATTACAAGGATAATTAACGCTGAGGTTGAAGTGACCTGTGGACAAGGTATCGAGAGATGAGGAGAAATAAGCTAAGTGAACAAGATATGTGACTCTTCAAGACGCAGGGGAAATGCACCCGGAGGGGACTGTATTAGTCTCCTTGAGCTGCTATAACAAAGCATCACAGTCTGGCTGGCTTAAACAGCAACATTTTTTTTCTCTTACAGTACTGGAGGCTGGTAGGGCTAAGATGAAAGTCCAAGCCAATTCAGCTCCTGATGACAGCCCGTCACTAGGCTTGCAGATGGCTGTCTTCTCAATGTGTCCTCACGTGGTGGAGAGAGACAAGAATCTCATCTCTCTCCTTCTAAGACCACTAATCCCATCACAGGGCCTCAACCCTCCC